>JAVDBV010005016.1:0-12824 GCA_032619315.1 Piper longum | reverse complement strand
TCCGGTGAATATATATATATATATATATATTCACCGGAAATAAAAAACTAGTCAACTATATATTATTAGACACAAACTTTCTTCTCATTTTGTATATGCATTACCTGGTCATGTCTGATGATTTTTAAGTTCATATATAAAATAACTCAATAGTTTTTCATACACGAGTTCCAATTTTTTTCATATACGTGTTGATCATATCTAAGAGTGTATATAAATAGGTTTTGTTCATGAAGATAGGCTAAATATAATCCAACACAACCGCTGTGATGTGTTCACGAAGTAAGCTAATTTGATTAATAAGTTGTAAGAAGCAACAAGGCACAAACCCAGATAAAAAAACTGTATGATCAGACATTATACATCATTAAAATGTTAAACAGTTCCTTAGCACAAATATATTTTAGATTTTTTATGGATTTGTCATGGCCAGTATGCTATAATATAGATGTCTGTTTCATATATGTTTTCCAATATGAAGCTCAGCATTTCATGAGGTCTTAAAATGTACAACAATATTCTTGGACAACAAATTTTCTCTCAAATATGTGCGTGCATGGAAGTCAAGTTGAAAGGGTTACCGACGAAACTCTTAGCTCATTGTTTTACACAAAGTCTACAAACACTGCAAATTTTCCAAGTTTAAGTACAACTTCTCAGTAATGTTTAATTAGTATGAAAATGGGTATAGGTTTATTTGGAATAATCTACATTATCAAGTACAAAATTTTCTACTAGATTAGAGCAGATGACATCTTGATTCGTAGCTAAGTATACACGTAAACATTAATATTTTTAGGTCAAATTGCATTCAGCCAACTTAAGTATCAGGTCCATAGACTACCTTATCGCCGATGATGCTTTACAACTCACGGAGTCAAATAATAAAACCTATTAAAATATTATTATTTTTATTATAAATTAATAAAAATATATAAAACTAATACGAATCATATATTTATTAATTTTGAGTCTATTGAATAACATATACCGATTTGACATCTTTTACGCATTATAATGAAAAATCGAGAAGCTTGGAATAGATTTCTACTTCTAGTCGACTTTAATCCGTAGCCTTTGATTTTGAGTCCTGAGTTTTTAAACAATGATATTATTAAACATTAAGTTTGTGTATGCTATATTTTTACGATTAATTGCACTAATTTCGTACCACTAGTGTCCTAAAAAAATTAGTGTCTGTAATGCTCAAGATTAGTCCTTTTCTTGAGGCGTGGAAGCAAGTATGTCCCTCTACTCATAAGTCGCACTCGTAGCTCTGTTCTCACCATCTAACCTTCTAAAATAAAACCAGAGATAGCTTCACAACTTCGTCATCAACAAGTGAAAAACACGCGCGCTTACACAAGCAAACATAAGCCCTCCATGTACTACAGAAAACGATAGCCGACCTCGAAAATATTTTTAACCAATTCATATCAAAATATGTGACTTGGCCTTTAGTTTTAAATGGCCCTTTTGTTTATAGTGAAATAATATAATGTCTAGTGTCACTGCACTGCAATACTTATATCTCAACCGATCAGCAGAAGTTGGTCTGATTGAAGCTTCATTTTCTTGCTAATGGGCATTACACATCTAGCATTAACTTCTCCTTGTCTGAACTTGAGCTCGGTCTGGCTTGTATGAATGTCTTTGTTTTGTCGTATGTCTTGTTCAATTCAAGGCCGCACTGTAGACCAAGACGTCTCAAAGCCTGTCTTTCCACCCCCTCTCTATCACTCAGATAGTCCTCACAGTTGGTGATCTTCATTCATGGAGGTTTCTGAGTCCCATGTTGCTTTGCTAGGACGATGACATTTGACAGGTCTCAGAAATTTGGAGGGCTTCCTCCGTCCAAAATGATACATTGAATGTTAAAACGAAGAAAACCCAACATTTCTTTAGCAACCAAGATTGTTAAAATGCAGCGTTTGCACTTTATAGCAAACTTGAGAGTTGAAACAGATATATTATAAGGTGAATAATCTATAACTTAAGATGAAGTAAAGCACTGTTCATAAACTTGATATCGGTGAAGACCATCATGAACAAAAAGCACCTGAAAAAGCAGAGCCATGATCTCCTTTACAACTTCCAAGAGTAACGATCACAATTCACAGCAGCACACATGTCTCATACTGATCAATCAGCTTTAAGAAAAAGTAAACATGCACTGGGAGAACAAGAGCAGAATGCCATGGAAAAGTTCTATATTATTGCCGAGAGTGGTAATTTTATTTAGCATGGACAAGTAAATTTCTCGAAGAGGATAATAAACCAGATTTGATAGAATTGCGGCACGACTCAATAATCATAATGAGAGAGTGAAAATGTTGATAAGAGGATTAAATTTGAGTTTGAAAAGTGAAAGATCCAAATCAAGCCGAACCATCACTATCCAACAGAGAGTGACACGAATTTGGCCGTCTCTTGAGGCCGACCAAGATGCCCCTTCCCTGACTCAAATGGCCACAAGCTACCATCCAAGTGTGACACATCACATTCCCATCAAAATTTTGATCTCGTCACCATTCACCTCCAACAGAAAACTTGTTCTGATCCACTCTAATATCCCATATAGTCTGATTATTGTACATTTTCATAGACAATCACACTTGTCTTTACTTGTTCGAAAACTATGGAAAGATACATATTGTAGTAGTAGATATATCAACCATACTGTTTGATTGCTTGAGCATGGAGATGGGGGATAAATCCTCGTCCTAAAATTAGGACCAGACCCACCAGCCAAACTGCTGCTCCTGCTCTTGGGGATGATGCTCGGCATCATCAGTGGTGGCTGTGGCAAAGACGTCGGAGAAGTAGTAGCCATTGTCATCGTTTCCACCGCCATCGTCTTCCTCCGACTGGACACCGTCAATTGACGGTGCAATGTAGTCGGGGTACTCCTCAGGGTAGTAGGAGTCCCCACTGTCAATGACCTGCTGCGGGCTATCGTCGACCACCGCACTGCCGCCGCTGCCCGAGCTGGTATGGTCCTCCCCCGGTGCACCGCCAGGCTCGGCTTTCAGCGTGGCCACCAGCAGCTGGCCGGAATTCTCCTTGGCTTGGAGCTTTTCCGTCAGGGAATGCACCTACAGTTAAAATCGTTAAAGTAAATATTAAATGGTTCTAACATCTTTTACGATAACCTAAAATTGGCACATGTTAATGGAGTTTGGAGTCTGTTGCCGGCAAAAAAGATGATAGATTGAAACATGAGAACATACAGTGATGGGCAAGGCTCAAGTTTATCACATTGAGAATATGTAAACCTTTGTTTGAAGATCAAGCTAAGTTTGTATCGACTAAAAGCATCTGTTGTTTAGAACTTTGGACAACAGGGTTGTGAAGAATACCCCACCATCCACCAACCAGGTGCAATGGAGACTTCTTTTCAAGTGAAGTCACATCCTTACACACAGAACAGTAACTTGCTAATTCTCTATTTTGCCAACAAAATAAAAATTTACCGTGAGAAATTCAGACGTTAAAAAACAAAAGAGACGGAAAAATGGTGTGGTGCCTTGCAAGAGAAATCAATGCCAATCTTGTATCACTGTTATAGCTCTGACTTCTTTATTATCAGCTTTACAATGCAAAGGTGACCATAAGAAGCAATTTCGAAACAGTAAATGTTACACGGATAGTGATGGAGCCAAATAAAGATCTAGACGTATAAACTTATCATTATACTTCTCCAAACCTTTGCGCAATCGAATTAAGCGTTAAAACTATCAATCAGGATCTCGATAGATAAAGAATCAATCAACGATGAAGATGATTTGCACGAGAAGGATGAGTACCTCGGACTTGAGCCTCTCGTTCTCTTTGAGAGCGAGGTCGTAGTTGGAGACGAGGGAGTCGTAAGAGGATTTGAGGAGGTCGAAGTCCCTCTCCAGCTGCTTCGTCTTCCACCTTGCCCGCCGGTTCTGGAACCACACGGCCACCTGCCTCGGCTGCAGCCCCAGCTTCTTCGCCAGCTCCGTCTTCCTCTCCGGCTCCAGCTTGTTCTCCGTCTTGAAGCTCTTCTCCAGCATGTGAACCTTCCACCCCCCTCCCACCCAAATTCAATCAGACACCAATACCCGATAATAAATTTATATAGTTCAACCACTTCGTCTAAAATTATATATACAACAAAAACTCAAATTCAATCAGGCAAATATTGGATAAATTTAAATTTAGATAGTCTAATCGCTTAAACCCGAATTCAATCCGACACAAATACCGACAACTTTAGACAGATTAACCACTTGGCTGAAAAAGTTATATATACCAAAAGCTCAAATTCAATCAGACATAAATATCCAATAAATTTAAATTTAGAAAGTCTAAACAGTTAGCTTAAATGACTGAAACGGAAAACCAAATTCAATTGGACACAATTACGACAAATTTAGATAGTCAAGCCACTTCACCGGATTTATAACAAAATTATTAAATAGTTTGAAACAAAAGAGATACAAATGATTGAATGGTAACCTGTTCCGGCGAGAGACGGCGCTTCTTCTCCGGCAACTGCTCGTCATAGTACTCCTCTTCCATGAGTTCATCGTGGGAGCTGAAAAAAGGCCGGCTTCTCAAGGTTTCCTCCATGCCCAGAACCGATCTGGCACCTACTACTGCAACAACAGACAACATATATATAGAGACACCATTTAACTCATTCTGATCACTGGTAAAACTATGTATCATACAAGAAAATGGATCATGGTAACAAAAGTTTGCAGCAAGTAAAAAAACCGGGAATAAAAATAACCAAGGTAGATCCGCAGCTCGAAGATTTTACCTCGGAAGGCACCATCACTGCTCCCCATCCGGAGCATGTTGCCATGGGAGCCGGCGTCGAAGATGAGACGGCCGGAATCCATTCACAGTCAGTTCTGCTTGCTCGCCGGAGCAGAGCAGCCTTCCCTCTTATCTCTCCTCTGTCAACCACCTCCTCTGGTTTGGACTCTTAGCACGTACACCCTCCGATCCCCCCCCCCCTCCCTTTTTTTCTCTCTTGTAAGCTTAGATTACAAGCTGGTGAGCTTGTGGCGGAAGAAGCTGGTGCTCCACAGCAACCTTGTCGGCGTCTGCAACGGCGATATGGGAACTCCCATGCCGGCCGCCAGCTGGCTTACCGGGCTAGCCGGCCAGATGAAGAGGGATCAAAAACACCCAAAACAACAGCACCCCTCCTGCTTCAAAGCGATAAAAATCATATCATATATGAATGAATCGAAGTTGAATTCAGAAGAAGATATAAAAGAGTTGACGGGTCACCGGACTTCGGTCTTATCGATCGAACTACCGTATCACGGCAGGCCGGGAAATCTTCTCCGGCGACTATCTGATGCAGTGCCACAGGGAGGAGGGTGTAGTTTTTGGAAGCTCAGGTATAAGAAGGCTTCAGAGTGAAGAGCTCCATGGCCCCTTTATACTCATCAAATATACTATTTCTTTGGACTAAAAGACCCTTTCTAAACTTAGTAAAATATTACATATTGATTACTTTATCAAGGGTATTATTGTCAAATAAAGAGTTTTACCATGCATAGTGTTGATTGTCAACAGGGGGCCAAACAGCATGGGGTGATGATGCAAATTGTCTGATGACCAAACATGGAGGCCTCAAGGACATCACATGTAGTGTTAGGGGTGTTTGTGCATTTTTTATGATGTATTTTAATTCATGAGGTAGAAATTATCTGGGGGAGTCTCTATTCATTGTCAACTTACCATCTTTTTGTAGCATTGTATATCCCATCCATCTCAAATAAATATAGAATATAAAACTTAAAAGATTATCAGAAAAAATATTTATTAATTTTGAATTAATTAATTTCGCCAGAGAAGTTACATGGGTTTTAAATGAGGGGTTTTGTGGTCGATTTTCTACTGGCCTAAAATAAAATGAATAGGAAGTGATTTTCTTATTTAACTTTGCTAACTCTCCCTTCTTTTTTAAATAATTTAGTGTTAGATTTGATCATTTATTAATTTAATACTATCGTGAATAATTGTACATTGTATATCCTAAGTTTAGATAAAGGAAGAGACTTAACGTTGCAAAAGACATCTGGGTATAAAAATTTTGTCATTTATAATTATATAAATCCTAATTAAATGTTCACGTCACCAACACTTTCAAGATAAGAATAAGAAGATTTAACTACTACTACTAAAATTTATATGTATTGTACACAAAAAACTATAATATAATCAAGGCAGGATTTAGGGCAGGAAAACAATTTTAATCAAGGGAGACAACTTTGCCAAGCTATTTCTACGTATATAACCCTTAATGACTGAATATTTTTAGGTATGTCCCATTCTTAAGTCTTAACTCATCAATTCTATAAACATCATGTACCCGAGTCAAGCCTTTGGCCAGCTAGCGCTCGACTCACCCCCCCACCAACCCTATTGTTTTGTTTGATTTATCGATCTATAAAGTTTTAAATAGTTCATAAAAATATTAATTTTTTTATAAAAATGATAAACATTTTTCCACAAATACTTTATTTTATAACTTGAAGACTTTCAATATACTTTTACTATCACATAGCACTATTTTTTATATGAATTTATGACAATTATCAGATATCCGATAATTAGTAAATAAATATTTTATTAAAATTAATGATCCGGAGCCCAAGTCCAAGCCCGAACCAAGCCGGGTGGATTCTTTGTCGAACCTGAGTCCGAACAAGCTTAGATTGTTGCCACGTTACCTATCCGAACAATATAATTTTTACAAAATTTCCTTTTACAAAGCTATTCAAAGGAAGTTTGTGCACTTGAAAACAACAAATTTTTTTTTTGGGCAAGAAATAACGTTAATAATTAAGATTAAGAAAGAAGCAAAGTCCATTTTCTGTTCCCCGCGTCCATCTCGCAGGAAAAAGGATGGCCACCATTATCTCATTTGGTTTGTTCAATCTGGTTAGTGGGGAAGAAAAAGAAAGAGATACGGTGAATAAGCACCCACAAACAGCAACTAAGGAGGAAAAGAAGGGTGAAAGTACGTAGGTATTCTGATAAATTAAAGCTTACTCCTTTCCTTCTTTTTGGCTTTGGATCTAGTGAGGGAAGAATCACTTGTAGCTGTTTCCTCTCCCATGTGTAGGCCAGTTGTTCATAGCAGAGCGGATGGATGGAATACAATTACGAGAATGTTCACTAATACCCACCAAAAAAATATTCTATAGAAAGACAGAAAATGGGAAAGAAGAAAGTGAGCCTCCTTTGGAGCTTGCAGAGCATTATGGGAGAAGGTAGATTCTCATTGAGAGGAGTAAATCTGAGTGTTTCTGCAGATGGAGTCTCTTATCCCTTCATGGAATCTAGGAGGCAACTCCTTTAATTAGGTTCATCATGCATAACTAACCGCCGTGCAATTGTTTACTTGTTTTTTTATGTACAACAAGTTATACATGTCTGGAGCATTGTGCTAACTAGAGTGCCTCACCCTCAACCCTAGTTTGTTTTCATAGAACTCTGTACCTGCTTTCAGAAAATGTATGGTTTGTCAAAAGAATATTTAGATTTGCCACACATTTGACTCAAGTTGGTGAAGTGTGGATGGTTTGTATTCACTGCTGTCATCAACTTCGAAATATAATGCAAACAAAGGGCACCGAAATTCAGATTTTTCATAGAAAAACATGAAGAGAGCAGATTTTTTTTTCCTGATAAGATGCAGGAGAATATACGAATATCTTAGAGAAGACGAACTAAAATAAGCATTTTAAGTATCGATGTATACCTTGCCCAACATCGATTTATCAGTGTCTTTGGAACCAAACATATATCACATGTTTAGAGAATAGATCATGCAGTAACCCTGCTACAGGAATGTGGAGTTAGAAGTAGAAATGTACAGTTAAAAGCATTCAAGAAGACCATGAATCAAAAATATCAAACAAAGAAGAAACCCTACCTAAACATTTCAAGTTAGAATACTATTAAAACGAATACTACCAGTTGCAAATACACCTCCGAAGAAGTAACAACTTAAGTGCATGTAAACAAAGCAATATTTGTTGTCTGGACTTTGTAAGCTACAACACTATAAGACAGTCACAGTGTACTAATGTGACTCCAAAAGAAAAATGCAATCAGCATAGGAGGTGCTAGTGCTTCTCTTTTTGCACAGCCTTCACTTTTTTTGATAAAACTCCTCAAAGAGCAGTCACCAACGAACCACATGGCAGTTCATGAATGGCTATTGGTTTCTAATGTAGATAACTATATAGACTAATCAGATAACGACCCTGAAATTCAATTAAAAATCCGATTAAAAATATGGACATGGTTCATTTTTCATCCATGAAAATTTTTCCTGCCAATGCTTGGGCATTGCCAATATTGATAAAGAAGGAGAATTAGATGTCTAAAAAGGCAATCGGTCATCAAAACTTACGTTATTTCCTCTTAAAATGATCCTAGATTAGAATCCATGCCCTTGGAGAATGAAGAAGAAGAAAAACAAAAATTTTCCAGCATGTGATGCAATTGCCCTCTAAAAATATAATACATTTCCTAGCGGGCCGCCTCAAACAATAACTAGTTTTCTCATTATATGTTTGAACTTAATCAAGTGCTAGTATAAATTTTCAATTGCATGTTCCTCACAAAACTTAGCATTCAGAATATTAAGGTCAATGCACCCATAAAAACCTAGCTGGCCGCCCGCAAGTATATGTTTTTGCTCTCTTACTTCTCAAGTCTCAACCACACAGAGCAAGCAGATAGACTAAGGCTTGTAGTTAAGAAGGCGAACTCCTCCTTTGATTCTCCTTGCAAGGAAGGCTTGAGTGGTATCTTTTTGACGGCACCGAGCACTAAGAATGACCAAGCAGAGTGCTTTGCTTTTGAAAAGATTTGCAATGGGTTAAATCAAGGTAGACGGGATCAACCCAAATGCTGTATTAGAAGGGCAGAACAAGTTGCTTTTGAGATATATGGATGAAAAAAGTAGGAGCATAAGTTAGTGGGGTTTCTTCTTTAACTCATATGGAGAAGAATACTGAGATCCTCCACAAATGTGGTCCCTTACCACACATTGCATGGACTGAATGACAGTAGCTCATGCTCATAGAAAATATCCCCTACTAACCCAATTACAATCACCATTTCACATCTGCAGTTTGGACCATTAAAAATCACACAGCTGATTTAACCAGCGCCTACTAAACAAAAAGATAGAACAATGTACAATGTGACAAGACAAATGCTCTTATTTGGTCAACCCTCTCTAATCTCACCATGTAAGTAACTACTTGTCATCTACAAGTGTAGATAAGTGTCAACTATATCTCTAGGGGCTCAAAATTAGGGGAACCCACAATTAGTTAATAGCAAAAGAGCTTTTAAAAGCACCTAATCTTGCACTTTGCAAAATAGACAAGCAGTGCCTAACAACCACACAATAGATTTGAAAACTCGAAGTATTTCAAGCCCTCTTTCTATTAACGTAGAATTCAATAGTGAAATTCTCAAGATAGTTACCAACATCTGATGAACCTATAAAGAAAATATCTACATTTTTATCCTAATAAATCCACAATGTACGCTACATCTTTAGCATGGTAAAAAACTAGATTGGAACCACCAAAAAGAAAAGCTTAGGGTGCTTACATAGAACATAGGCTGAGGTAAGTTTTTCAATGGATACAATTAATAAAGTATGCAAACAACAAATAATATATACAGACAAAAGCCTGATGGCCACATCAGACACTTGAAAAAGCAAATACCAATGTCTGCAAGCCCAATGAAACATGTCTTTTGCACAAAGAGCACCATTGCCTCCCTGATAATAATATGCATTGCTTTTTTCTCTCCATGATCTTAACCAATAGGCAATAACTAAGACCATGATATCTTCATCCTTTCATGAAAAGCTCTTCGTTATTCTCAATCATAAGCCATCGAAGCTAAGGCGCATATGAGACTCCTGGAATGGCAAGGATGACCATTGGCATTTGACAAATCCATTGGTGGCTTTCAAGAAAGTAAATTTCCATAAACATGCAAGTTGAGATCAAAGTTGAGAGAGTATCACTTAATGTAGTGAAGTACGCACATATGCTACTTACATATTGGTGGCAATATCTGATTGCAGAGAAGAGAACCATGATGATTTCGGATTTTTATTACTGGCATGGGTCGTCAGAGGAGTGAACATTATTTCTCAGTCGTAGGATTCACCCCAAAGAAGCAGAACTTCACACTAGCCTTCATTCTGAACTTATACACAACAGACTAGTTTCCTCCTTGGACTCAGCCAGCTTTTCTACGTAATCTTTCTGCAAGTACCAAAAATTCATCACAAATAATTTCATTATTATTCCTCAAAAGAGCTTAGGACTAATATCCTATTCGAATAGGATCCACCTTCCAGATATTTCTGGCGAGAGCATGTATTAACAAACAATCTAAGCAATCTAGAAAATAAATAATTTGGAGACGAAGATAAGATCACAAATCTTTAGCAATCCAAAAACCTCTTACCAAAGTTTATCTTCGACATTGTGCCAGATAAAATAACTTTGTAATAAAAATCTGCCCTGATTTTTTTATTTCTAGGTGTTAAAAAATAAGAACTTTCTAAGAAACCACGGTTTAAGATTACTTAAATTACTCTTAGCAATAATCTAAAGTGACTCTAACAAGTTGACACTGGCAATTAAAGTGGCACATTACAGCAAAGCTACTCAAAATATCAATCAAGCTCAAGAAAAGTTGAAGTGATCCACAATTACCTAGGCAGTGGCATCTCTTGCGGCCTAGTGTAAGTGCCATGTAATATCATTTACAAATGGGGTATTTCAGGGCACATCAGCCCATTGGCTTATATTCATCAATGACTACAATGCTTCTTTGTGATTCATGAACCTTGGCTGCACTCCCACTTACAGGCATTTGCACGCGGAACTTACTCCTGAACAGGAATCCACATGATGGGCACCAAATCATCTCTTAGTAACTTGCTCTATTATAAAGAGGAACGATATTTATAAAGACAACTTTTAGGAATATATAAAGGAATAAAAATTGACAAAACATCAACTTGAAGGAGTAAGAAAATAAAAGTAAATTCAGCACTTTTTTAACTAAACCAATAACTCAAAAGGAGTTCTCATCTAAATATTTAAAATTATTCAAATGTGAAAATGAACGAACAATCACTATACATATTTCCTACCTGCCACAATGGCAAATTCACTGTATTGCTCATTCCATCCCTCCTGTGTCCTGCTGTGCTGTGTTCAATGTATTGCTGCTAACCTTGAGAATGGCACATGTATGAGAATCCGATTTTATACCGTTACTCAGCATCTCATCATAAAGGCGGAAAGCCCTCTCGACATTTCCCTCTTCACAATGTCGCTGAATCAAAATATTGTACAAAGAACCGGAAGGAACCAAATTCCTCTCTACCATTATGGAAAGATATTTATCTGCCTCTCCCAGCTTTCCAGATAGGCACAAGCTTTTGATTACAGAAAAATAGGTTGTTAGCCCAGGAGAAGGACCACCATGTTCCATTTCATAATACAACTTCAGAACTTCACGGATGTTACCCTCTTTTCTGTAACCATCTATGATACAGGAGTATGTTGCTTCAGTTGGACAAAATCCCTTATCCAGTAAGACGGTCAAAATGTCATTTGCTTTCTTTACATTACTATTTTCGCATAGTTTGCAAAGTAGGATATTACAAACAAGTACATCTGGTATCAAACCAGCACTCAACATTTCTTCATACCACATCAAGCTTAAGTGCAGTTCACCTACCAGACAACATCCTTCTATTAAGGTATCATAAGTGTGTTTGTAAGGCTTCAGGCCTTCATCTTTCATTTCCTGCATCAACCGGCAAGCTTCTTCAATATTCTCTTTACACTGAATGTCAATAAACAGAGTATAGAGAAATGCATTTGAACAGTAGCCATTTCTTAACATGTCTTCATATGACTCACGAACAGCACCCAAATCTCCACTTCTACAGTGAGCATAAATTATTATAGAATATGCAACATCAGCTAGCATCACATTCTTCTGCAACATTCTCTTCAACAGCAAAATCCCTTCATTGGTTCTATTTTCCTCAATCATTCTGAACACCAAGCAAGTGTTAACAACAACCACTGCTGTGCATTTCTTCCTGTGAATATTACCCAATAAATCAATAAACTTCAGCAAAATTCCTTGTTTGCACATTGCACTTATCAAAATCTGAGCAGTGATTGCATTAGGATAAGTCCTATGCACGAGCATAAACTCATATACGTTCCATACCAACTTGTTATCACCAATCCTTTGGGCTATATGGATCAACTTGTTCAAAACAATCAAGCCAGGAAATAATCCATGTTCCTGTAAATTCTTACACACTGCAAAGGCGACATGAGGCATCCGTAGTTTAGCATACATTTGCACCAAAAAATCAAAAAGGAAAGAACTGGACTGAACTTTACTATGCAGATCCAACAGGCAATCAACTATCACCAACTCCGAGTGCCCGACTCGAATAGCCTTCTCCAGCAACACACCGGCATCAATCAGCAGTTTTGCCCGAACAAGGGTTTGAATCATAATGCAGTATAATCGCACACCAGGCTCAAAGTTCTTGGCCCGTTGGGAAGACCAGTGGAAGAAACTCAAAGCCCGCTTTGCATCCACTGGTTCCTTAAACTCGAGCAATACTTGTTCAACCACCGAATTAGTGAGCTGAGCCGAATTTAATTCCGCACTCACTACATCCCAACTGCGACCCTTCCTTAGCGAACCGCAGATCTTATTCACCAAATCCGCTTGTCCTCTGG
>JAVDBV010005015.1:0-10994 GCA_032619315.1 Piper longum | reverse complement strand
AGGGAGAGGGTGGCATTCTCGTAATTAAAAATTGACTCGAGTCCGACTCGAATATAAAATAATAATTAATTCAAAATAATTTTAAAAAAATCCAAAAAAATATTAAAAAATATAATAAACTATAATACACATAATAATATCAAAATAACATCAATATATGATTTTTATATATTTATATTATAAATTGTCAATATATATTTTTTTAAAACCGATTCGGACCGATTCCGATTCCGATTCCGATTCCGATTCCGATTCCGATTCAGACCGATTCGTGACCGATTCAAAAAAACCGATTTTTGACCGATTTAGACCGATTCCGATTCCGATTCCGATTCATTGGAAAACCGATTCCGATTCCGATTCCGATTCATGCAACCATGGTCCTTACAATAGATTATCACCCCTCGTCTTCTGTTTTAAATACTTATTTAATTTTATTATTTTTAATATATTCATTTGCAAAAATATAAATTATATTGATAAAAAATTTAAAAATGTGTTGAACAAAAACTCAGCTAAATGTAGAGCAGCAGAGCCACCCTTTAAAAACTTTCACAAAACATTACAAAAATAAAAAAAGAGGAATCGATCTCTTTTACAAAACTCCTTTTTATATTTGTTAATTCTTATATAATTGTGAAAAGAACAAAAAAAATTTGAGGAAATTTTTTAAAAAAAAATTATATAGGATTTTCTACAGCAAATAAATGCCCCATAAATTTGGTAGAATTTTTTTATCATAAACGACTCCATTTCCATGAAAATGAGTACTATGGTCGAAAGCATTTGGAAATAACATTGTTCATCTATATGATTTTCTATCTACATGTAATAACACGAAATTTGAGTCACTTTCAGTGTATAACTCGTCAATTTTGACAGTTGTTTTTTTTTTCTTTTTCTAGAGGCTTTGTGACCACTTGTGACTAATAAAGTTGAGAATACCAAGAAAAAGTCCTTACAAGCAAACTTTGTAATTATCATCAACATGAAAGAAAGTTTACACTCTTCAATTTATTGTTAAGCCATAGAAAACCAAGCCACAGATGGATGCCGAACAACATAGTATTTATGGAAGGCATCTCGTATTTTGCATTTAATTAGCCTGGGCAGCTAGTTCTGGGGCATTTTTCTTCACAAATGCTTCAATGTACTCCTTCCTGCATTCCCAAGCATCCTGTAAATTTTCAAGCGAAGAACTAATTGAGAAGTACTGATACATCAGGTTAGTAGAACCCTACCTCGCAGGCAGGTGGTCATGAGGCCTGTTATATGGTGTCCACACTGGATCTCCAACGAAAAGTCGCATGGCCTGCTCCAACAAACATCCACATATCAAGAGAATGAGCATAAGTAGGTTCATTACTTGTAAGAAAGTTGCATTTTATTCTTTGTTTTGAAGAAAGATTGCAACTGTCTCCATGGCTACAAAGAACAATGAATGCCTAACGAAATTTAGAAAACATAAAATCCTACCTTAATATAGTTGTCACTGTCTACAGTGAAACGATGGTAGATTCCAGCGGGTAAAACAATTACTGCCCCCCTTATTCACCCACGCACGGATCCAACGCTCATTTTCATCCCTCACATCATAATAGCCTAAGAAACAGTTCGATCATATTGAAGAAACATCTGAATGGTTTCAGAATAAATTACAGTACCGCATGAAATTCGCATATAATTCCCATTTGGCTGCAAAGAGTATCCAGACAAAAAATAGTTGTAACCACCAGACAAAATTCAACGAGTTCACAAAGGCTTCAGGTATCTAATATATGATAAGTACAGAAGTTTGGCAGTTTATAATGATCTCAGGCACAAACTTAAGTCAGGCTTGTTGCTAATTGATGAATGTAGTATAACCATTCCTTTCTAGTCAGAGAAATGTTTGGCAATAAAGACATTTTTTGAACAACAGATATAAGAACTAGTTTTATTGAGCATTGAAGGATATATAGACGGAACAAGCAAGTAGCAAAAACAACAAACGGAGATGCTACAACTCCACAGCATGTAAATTAAAGGTAGCAACTGTTTTCACAGGAAAAAACCAACCACTTCCGGCAACACAGTAACGAATCTCCTCATCAGTGTGAAGGTGCTCTTCAAAAAAATTCATTATTTTCTCCTCATAATTGGGCAGCTTTTCAGAGCAGACTTCACAGAAATCCTGCAAGATATGAAGTTGCTTCCAATGGTATACAAAATGAAATTCAGAGAATAGTCAGCAGTAAATAACAAAAGAAAATTACTAACCACGTACGAATTATCCCTATCTTCGCGAAGTTTCTTCAGCTCCTCATCAGTTTAATATTTGTCTGCATCTAGGCGCCAACTAAGAACTCCTAGCTCTACATTAAGATGACTTCCCTTAACAAGGAGTAACTTGGGTAACATAACAGAAAGTTCATAAATATAAGGAGAAGCATACCAGCTAACTTGTTCAAAGAGACAAACTCCTTAGGTTCAAGATGGTGAGGAAGTCTTACATCATCTGTACTGTCATCCATGTACCAGGACTGGATAACTTCCTCTTTACAATCCTGATATTCAACCAGATGATTGGAGGATAACCTTACATTAAGACTTGCTCGGATTAGGTACATTAAATACATAGGAAGAAAAGAATAATGCATACAATAGCAAGAAAACATTACCAAAGCCAACAAAAAAAAAAACTGGCCACTCAAATATGATTTTTCAAAATGCTAACTCATATACCGTACATACAACTATGAATATGACTGCCAGCAGTGATTAACTTTACTTTTTTTTTTTGAAGAAATCAGTTTAGAGTAAGGGTTTCATCAAAAGCCAAAACATAATTAACAACAATAACCATAGAAAGGAGGAAAGCCTTAGTAAAAAAAAGTATAAAAGCCAAATAACCGCTGCACATAATAATATGATCATAGCTATCAGATATCCACAACATAAAAATTCTATATTCATCCACTCAGTTCAATAAGTTCACAAGCAATAACGTAAGCATAAATCAGGTTACATTTTAACCTGACAGCAATAATAAAAAAAAGAACATCCCCAATCCTGATAAAGAAAAATAAAAACAGAAGATATGAAACCAATGAACAGGAAAAAAAGAATAGAAAATTTATAGAAATGTAAGGAATTATGTGCCATCTTCTATGTGAATTGTAAAGTTCAAATAAAATTTTTACTGTTCCATATACGACTTCAGAACAGAGGAAAATCATGTTTGGAACTTCATTACTAAAAAATGACCATTGCCTTCTTTTTCTGGATTCTTTGATGACATAAAAACATGGAGCAAGAAAAAATGGATACCAACATCAGAGTTTGCAACAAAAAAAATAATAATAATAAACATCACAAAATCTGTATATCAAAAAATGGTCAAGGAAATAGTTAAACTAAATAGTAATAAACATCACAAAATCTGTATATCAAAAAAATGGTCAAGGAAATAGTTTCACAAAGAAGGGAAGCATTATACACAAAATAACAAAACAAAGGGAGGAAACCTATCTCATATTTCATATTGAGGATATACAACCTTATTGAATACCAGAGATCAAACCAAGGTCTCAAAGGAATGGCCAAAAAAATAATTTAAATTTGTTTATAAAAGAAAACAACGCAGACTACCCGCATAAATACATTTGAACAAGGTAAAACTTAAGAAGGAAAACCACCCTTCCAGCAACACAAACAAAGCAAGATCAAAACTCCATGAATCCCTTCCCAAACAAAAGAATAAAACCCAAAAAAACCAATCACCAGAATCATCACCAAGCAGATCATAATCACACACATCATGCCACTTGATCACCATCAAATCATATATCATTGAACACACAATTCACTGATCAAACATTAAAGAACATAACAATTAATTAATTTAATTAAGATGAAAAAAGAGAGAAAAATCTTACCAATCCGTAATACATTGTCTCCCGGCTCGAAAAAGTTGACGGCCATTCTTCTCCGGAGCGGGACTACATATATCGGCGGCAACTAGAGTGGACGTTTCCGAAAATGCCCTTCCCACTAAACGGGCCTGTTCTTGACAACTCGAATACACCCATAACGGATGTGGCACGCCCCGCCAACGACTCAGCCGTCTGATCAAAAATCCAACGGTCAGGATTCCCCTAACTCTTCCCTTCCAATCCCAGCCGTTCATTTCCCCGCCAATTGTTTAAAAATCCTCCTCGTTTCCAACCCGTCCGATTTTCTCAGCGACGGGGGTGGGTGGCTCCGGCAGTGTTCGCCGGCACCGAAATCCGATTTTCCGGCGAGCCTTGTCCGAATCCGCCTTTTGTAGCCGCCGCTGCCCGAGTAATCGGTTCAATAGCGTGTGAGGCTGGTGTTGAAGTTGTGACCCAGCTCTGTCTTCCACTCCCTCTCCCTCTCTCGGTGTGGCCATGGCGGATCTCGACTTGGATCGGTCCAACATTGAGAAATACCTTTCCGAATCTATCCCTGAATCGCAGCGAAAGCTTCTCCTGTAATCATTCTCTACCTTCCCTTTCTTTTGCCTGTTTTTTTTTGGCTTCAAAGTGGTGGGTTTAATGTTGGTTGCTGTGTACTCATGCAGGCGCGACTTGCTTGACGTTTCTCCGGTGCTTACGGAGGCTGCCGGTGCCATTATTGATGTAAAGTTTTGTTCTTTGTTGTTTTTTTGTTCATCTATTTTGTTTTTTAAGTGGTTTTAGTTAGTGTTACTGGTGTGTAATCTTTTTTTTTTTTAAATGGAAGACGAGTTCATGCTTTAATTTAATAGTTGAAATTTTATTATTAATAAAAATAGTTGAAATTTTCTGAACTTTTATTTATTTATTTAATTTATTAGATTAAATTCACTTTCTTTTTTTAGTATAATTTTAAGTTTTACAGTTATTTTTCTGGTCTTTTCATAATGGATTTTGAATTTGGAAGAGGAGTTGAAATATTAATGGATGGTGTAAAACTTGAAGTTGGCTGGTTATGTGTGCTTCATTGGCGTGCTACTTGTTTTGTTGTTTATCATAAAATGGTGGTCTTTGTGTTTGGTTGTTGCTATATTCTGCGTACATCTCATTCCAACAGGATTCGTTTACACGTTGCTTCAAGTCGAATCCTCCAGAAACTTGGAATTGGAACGTGTATTTGTTCCCACTATGGTGCTTGGGGGCGATAGTTAGATATGGAATTCTCTTCCCTGTAAGGTAATACATTATGGTATAAAGACTCAATCAATCTAAAAGTTAATGGTCGTCTGTCTTATTTATGTTATGAGGTGTACATAATGATGGCCACGGCATTGCAAGCTGTAACTGTAGTTGAATAAGGTCCTTTTGAGTAGTGGAGACATTGATTTGGCTATTATTAGCTATCTACTTATTTTTCTGACTGAACTATTTGACAAAAATTACAAATTGGTACATGTTTTGGTGGTTTAATTTTTTTTTTCTTTTTGACAATGAAATGCAGGGTAATGACTTTAACGATTGGCTGGATGGTGTTTCTTTCATCCTTTATTCCTGTACACTTCCTCTTGAAAGGCCATGACGAATGGAGGCGACCAATAGAGGTTTTATTTCTATTTTCTCGCTTTAGATGATTCTTCTTGGGGCATAGTTGTCATTGTCTTGTATAAATCTTGCAGAGGGCTCTAGTGGAGCTAATCTGCAGTTGTTTTGTTGCCTCTTGGACTGGCGTTGTCAAGTATCATGGGCCTCGGCCTAGCACGCGCCCAAGGCAGGTAGTTTTTCTTTGTTTTCTTGTCGTTGTGGCCATATTCTTTATTTTAATTTTAATAGGTAATTATCTTCTAATTGGCCATACTTTCTGTTCACATTCTTTTCAATTCACTTGAAATGGTTAGGCTGATATGGGTTACGTATTTTTCAGAAATTGAAAGTAGGTCCTTTTTTTTTTAAATCATATGGTTTTTTTTTCATATTATCTGATTTTTTTTTATGAGTAGGTATTTGTGGCCAATCATACCTCAATGATTGATTTCATTGTTTTGGAACAGATGACAGCATTTGCTGTCATTATGCAGAAGCATCCTGGATGGGTTGGTAAGAATATATTACTGATTGTGAACCTTAATGCCCTTGGTATGAAAAGGCTGGTGTCAGGGTTGTTATTCCACATTTGTTTTGTCCTCTAGGACTCCTGCAGAGCACTATTTTGGAGAGTGTGAGATGTATTTGGTTCAATCGGACAGAAGCAAAAGCTCGTGAAATTGTTGCAAAAAAGTATTGTGTTTCAGTTTTATCATCAGTCATTAGTGCTCCAATTATTTATTTCCTAAATTTTGTTAAATATTCATATGTGTGGCAGATTGAGAGCACACGTTCAAGATTCTGACAACAACCCTCTTCTTATATTCCCCGAGGGGACATGTGTAAACAATCACTATACAGTCATGTTTAAGAAGGTTGCTAATCATTTTTGTCCTTTTGAAGTTTTTGTCATATTTCACTCATTATTTGTTTTTTTTTCATTGTGATCAATATTTCTTCATCCTGACATTTATTAGTAGTTGGAACAGTGCTCCTATTAATGACTCCTTTCTCATGATTTTAGTGGGCTGCATTTTTCCTTAATAGTTTGTTAGTCTAATATTGTTTGTTAAACACATTCATGGAGACATCCATTGTGATCAACTTACCTAGATGCATTTTTCAGAAATTACCTAAGTACATAACCTTCAGAAAGCTTTCGACTTAACCTTAATCCTGTCATCTACAGGGTGCCTTTGAACTCGGCTGCAGTGTTTGCCCTATAGCAATCAAGTATAATAAAATATTTGTGGATGCCTTCTGGAATAGCAAGAAGTAATAACTCTTTGTATTTTATTTCAATTTTTTTTTTCTAGATATTTTAGAAGAATTTAGTATGTTTGTTTATAGATGGTTTCATTCACCCAAGTTCCTTACTGTTGAGTAAATTGTTTCAATTTCGTGGTAATTAGTTCTTGTAGAATTTCACTGATATAACTTTATTGGTTTTTGAGCCAGAAGAAAGCTCATTGCACTAGGTGTAAAAGAGTTACAGATGCATTTCATCATTTTTTGCTGTACACCTAACTATTTTTTGTCATCACTTGCAATCTCAATAAGAATTCGCATAGAAAAAAAAAAGTGAATTAAAATGCCCCTTACTCAAAATGTGAGCCAAAATCTTGGTGAAGCTCTTGTGATTTTGGTTTGGACTGGTCCGAGCTGTGGCGAGCACTGGACCTGGTCTAGAGCCTATATACAGGCAGACAAGTTGCCATACACGCACTTGAATATAGCACCAAGTTCTTCTGTTTAGCGTCTTAAATTCTTGATTAATGAATTTCAGGATTTTATCTTTTGAAAACATGCATTCGATTTGCCTGTAAAATTTCTAAATTTTCGATATCTTTTATTCACAAGCATATGAGCAGATCCGAACTGTGAGATAAAAAACCTTGCATCGAACATATTTTCTAAAATTATTCATTTTGATGCTGCAATAATTTTAGCCCTTTTGTTTTTGGTCTCCGTACTTAGTATAGATATGAATTAAACTATGTTGAGACGTCGATCTTCAGGCAATCATTTACAAGGCACCTACTTCAGCTTATGACTTCATGGGCAGTTGTTTGTGACGTCTGGTATTTGGAGCCTCAAAATCTAAAGCCAGATGAGACACCCATTGAATTTGCGGAGAGGTAGCCTTTATTATAGTGTGTCATTATTGTTAGTCATTTAAAGACAGATCTGATAAATTATGGGCAGAAGCTATTATGATGGGATGTCATCCTCAGACTTTCTTGTTGATGTTCAGGGTCAGGGGCATGATTTCTGTTCGAGCAGGTCTCAAGAAAGTCCCCTGGGATGGTTATTTGAAGTACTCACGCCCTAGCCCAACGCACACAGAACGGAAGTATGTCCTCTATTTTTTTGCATCTTCTTCTCCTTCAACCTTATCATCTTAATTTTATTTTATTTTAATTATAAACAACCGTCAGCAACAATGTTGCATTGCTGATTCAGTCTTGTATAGTCCTTCACTTTTTATCTCATTTAGATGATGAGTCTAAGCATACATAGAGTTGTTTACCAAACCTTGACATATGAGATTATGTTGGACCAAACCTTGTACTTGTTAACTATTGTCCAATGAGATGTTCGGGTACGGTTGATAGTTTTAGACTTCTAGTTTTGAGATTTATAGTGACATATAAACTAGGCTGCTAGAACTCTGGTATCTGTTAGTGTTTGTTGAATTGTTTATTATCTGATGTTACAGGCAGCAGATCTTTGCAGATTCCATATTGAGGCGTTCTACAGGAATTTGAAGGCACAATTTGTGCAAAAGTTTTCTTTTTGATGGTTCATTTTATTTTTTTCGTATTCAATAACAAAATGTATATCAGTACAGATCGTTCCATTTAATTTCAGTGGTATCATTCTCAATTCAAATGCGCAATACTTATTGGTACCATTCTTATCTGTTAATTTGTGTTGCCGATGGTGTTTTTGCATTATTATGCCTTGCTTATCTTTGAGAAAGCAGTTGTGATTTCCTTGTCACTGGAGCAAGGAATGTTATGTCATTTACATTCTTATACCTCTTGTGGTGGTCTGGCGCTGGGCAAGGTAGATGGCCTCTTACAGGGTGATTTGTGCATTGCTGGGGGTCTCCACTTCTCTTTTTCTTGGCTTGCAAACGTTGAAGAGATGGGAACGAGAAAGAATCATCAGGGAAAGGGTGAAGTTATTGGTTGAAGCTGTTGAGCAAGCGGAGGAAAGATGTTTGAGGTTGCAGGAAAGGCATGACAGGATTCTCAACATGGTAACTGGTAAGTACTTCGTCCGAAAAGATCTGGAAGCAGCTCTACAAAAAGCTCAGGCTGCCATGAATGAAGCAGTCGACTTCTCAAAGAGTCTTCAAGGATTGCTTCTGGAGGTACTCAAGAACTACCCACATGATGTCCAACTCTAAATTCCCACACAATTCTTTTACTTATATTCTCACAATATTGAGGCAACAGTGTCATCGACTGGTCTTGTGATCAAATCAGAGAAAAGAGAATGATCTTAATTATGATTAGTCAGTCAAGTGTAAACTATGAATTCCCGGGCTTTAAAAATGACAGCCAACTCTCTTGTGCAACTCGCCAATGCATCGGTTTAGAAGATAGAACAACGCCATCCAACTCAACCCTTTCACTTCTTTGCACCCATTCCGACTCCCGCCGAAGTAAAGGCGAGATGGTTTTGGTTGTGATGGGTCTAAAATATAGCGTAAAGTGATGGAAACATCAAACGAAGACGTTCGTACTGCAAACCGCGAGTGTTAAGGCACGCAATCATTAATATGATGAGTTGATAAACAGATATATTGATGAGCTCATGGATATCCAACCGCAACGTAAAGGCTACAAACACAGTATTCCAATGTTGATTAGCAACCAATGTTGTCGGCAGGCATTCATATCATGCTCTTTATATATATATATATATATGATTACAAAGTTAAACAACGTGCCTTGTATTACCAGCTACTAATCAATCTATGAAATGGTTTTTGAGTGGTTAATCAGGTAAATATTTTCGCAATCTGAGGATCCCGGGCTTTGTGGTAAAAAAAAAATCATCAAATCATAATATAATTAATTAGGGTTTACAACTTCTCTAATGTTATTGTGTATTTTTGTATGACTCAGATAAAATGATCCTCTTCCCATCTGTATCATGCGCTATTTGATGGGGCCTTATAACATATGCCTCTAAAACCCACCCCTCAAGCGTTGTGGGTACTTAATTATGCAATTAAATTAGAGGTCCCATGTGAAGTCAAGCATTCAAGTAGCCCCTCCTCTCCCTTCATTTCATACACCTCATCTTGGGGTGTAAACGAGCCAACCCTACTCGCAAAATTTTTACGTTCGGCTCGGCTCGGCTCAGTTTACACTCGTTAATTTTGTGCTTAAAAAAATATTCAGCTCGAAATAGATTAACTTGTTGAACAACGGATAAAGCTTGAGTAAATGAGTATTCGGCTCGGCTAGAAACTTGAGCTCGATATATTCAAAGTCGAAAAAATATTTGGTTCGGCTCGGCTTGTAAATAATATTGAGGTGACATTGAAATTATATAGTGTTCAAATTTTTTTTTTGATCCTATATAAGCCAAGCATATAAATATTCGCTAGGCTTGAGTTTGTTTTAAACTTGGAGGGAGTAAAGACCATACGAATAGAATAGAATGATATATTGCAACAACATTCTTTGCTCCCGCTTCGAAAACAAAAACGCTACTCTACCATAGAACATGGCATCAGGTACATTCAATGCGTGAAAACAAGAGCAATGAGTATTATCACAGCGTAATTTTACAATTATCAATGTAACATTTTCGCCAAATACTGGCAATAATGAGACAGATCCAACATCATACATGGAGCACTCATTTACATAGAAAACGGCGCTCGTTTCTTACAGCAGCCACTTGGGGTGTAAACAAGCTAAGCATATTCGCGAGTTTTTTTGTGTTCTGGCTCAACCTGACTCGTCCTCGTTAATTTTGTACTCAAAAAAATATTTGGCTCTAAATAGATAAACTTATTGAATAACGAATAGAACTTGAATTAAGGAGTATTCGACTCAACTTAACTCGAAATTCGAATTCGATGTGTTTAAATTCGAAAAAATATTCCGCTTGATTCAGCTCGTAAATACTATTGAAGTTATATTAAACTTATAGAATGCCGAGAAAAAATTTTTGATCCTATATAAATCGAGTACAAACCAAATATAAATATTTGCTCTGCTTAAATTTAACTAAAAAATATAGCGAACCAAATACAAGTCAAGCCTAAACCATAGTTGGGTAAATCGGCCGATTTAAATCGGATTGGCGGCGATCCGATTTAAAAAACCACGTGAATCTGTTAGGCTCGAATCGATCTGCGAATCAGCTGATTCCGAACTGATTTCACCAGATTTGAGCCAATTCTAGTTAGAGGCAGGGAGGTGGCAACGG
>JAVDBV010005014.1:0-17123 GCA_032619315.1 Piper longum | reverse complement strand
AAAAAAATTTCCCCATGTTTGTCTCTCAATATTTTTCCTAATTTTTTATTTTTACAAGAAAAAATTATTTTGTAACTTTTTTAATAAATTAACTTTGATTGAAAATAAAATTTTCTTTCAGTAAATTTCTTAGCCAAACGCATTTAAATTTTTTATCTCCAGCTTCTACATTTCTTTTATATGATTTTAAAACAACCAAACATATATTATATTTTTTCTAATTTTTTGTAAAAGAATCAATTATGGTACGGTATGAATTGTTTTTATTTTTCTTTTTGGTATTTCATTAAAAAAATTAATTCTAATTAATTTTTAACACCCCTAAGATGGGATTTATTTTTATCTTGCTATGAAGTATTTTAAAAATAAATATTTCTTAAATAAAAGATCCATACTTTTACCATATATGTATTGCATAATATTTCTTTTTTTTTTTTGGGCAAGCCAAGGGAGCTGACTGGTCATGCTACCTTATTCATAACTTATTTGCTTGGTAAAAAAATTATTTATATTATTACTAATGATCATGTACATGGTGAAAGATCACATGGGGACCCTCGTCGACGAACTTGTGTATGACCGTCTAATCTACATGCAGGATGATTACAGCTTTGACCATCACGTCCATCACCACGTCCTTTCGCCAAATAAGGCACAGGCTTTGTCTTCCCTTAATTGATAACTCAAATGTGTTACACAAACATGTATTAAAAAATAAAAAAAGTGTCTCACAATGCATACCACGAACATGTAACGTGAAATTCAAAAAAATGAAGTGAAGAAAACGGCTAAATAAGCAATAATCAATCAAAATTAGAGCGTGTAGATGCAAAAAAAGAACACTGAACGTAAGAGGAAGAGTTCATGTACTATTAGCCACAAGCTTATTATGCGCCGGTTTCGGGCTAAAAATGCTCGAATGGTATATAAAGAAACCAGTTCTGAAACTTCAGCTATGAAAGTTCTCCATTTTCACTGAGCAGCTCTCTTTATTTTTTGCTACCTTTATGCCTGAGAAAATGGTGTCAGTATGGTGAGAGCTTGAGATTGGAATTAATACACGACATAGACGAAGACAGTTTCATACACGGTATACCTTCTGTTCTATATGCTGCGGTTAAATGAAACTAAGAATCCAATGTTTTAGCATATACCCTCAAAACACCCACTGATTGGCTCCCCAATCAAATAATCAAATAAATAAAAAGAATAATAATAATGAAGACTATAATCTGAATTATATATGTTTGATTCCTTCCATATTATTTAGAAAAGTTTCCTAAAAAAAGCATTTGAAATAGGCAATTACTGTTTCTAACTTTATGACATGTCTCTAACTTTGTGACAGATGAAAGCTATAAAGATATTTTGATACTTGTGAGATCGCAGCACACCTAGAAGGAATCAATTTCACTGAATACCAGCATTTGAAACAAACAAAATGCAATGAAATGACTAGCAATTTTTTTGGCATCTGGTCATTCGAGGAGAGATCAAATATGAAATGCCAAAATGCATGTTACTGTTTATATATGGAGAGAAATATTTCAGCTGGAAATAGAAAAGGCTATATATTTTACTTACCATAGAATAACTAATGTGAAGAGTAATGCTGCGAGCCTGTGCATCCCCTGCGGCAATGGTGAACAGCTGCCTCGCCCTGACCCGAACTTGAAGCCTCACCATGACATGCATGAAATGCAGAGCAATCCTGGCCTGTCTTCTTACGCACACCACCCTCACCAACGCCGGGAGCTTCACCAGGCTCTTCAGCGCCCGCTAGGCTTTCCTCACCTGTGCAGTAAAAAGTTCAGACGAAGTTTCTTGCTCATGATCATCTGTTACATTTGCATAACAACCATTGTGCAAGTCTATAGTATGTATACTTGAAAAAAAAAGTAAATAGTATGTACAAACGTTGTACCAGATGGCCACTGAACTTGGCATGAATTCGGATAGCGGCTATACGACGGCCTTCGACAGTACTGGCTTCTTCGGCGTTGTGATGACGGGGGCATTATGCTTGAGAAACCCCATTTTTCCTTCGTCTTCTTTGCTGTATTGACTGCTGACAGTGTGGCGGACAACGATGACATCGGTGGTTTGAGGATACTTGAAGAATCTTCTACGTATGCATCCCGACAGTTTTTTTGTACATTACCGTCTTTTGTTTCTGCCTCCGCTCTCTCCTGCCCCTTCGCCTCTAGGGAATGATAGTTGTGTAAAGATGTTCGAAATTTGGGCACCAGCATATATGAATTTGATACGATAGGGTAACAGGGAGATTGCGTGGAGTTGGGTATAGGTGCTGAGCATGTCCAATAAAGAAGATTGGCCGGTCGACCACAGGAACATTCCTTTCCAGCGCAGGATCGGCTTTAACCTTTAAGAACCTGGTCTCCTGTACGTTCTGATCATGTAAGCTTTAAGGTTTGGTTGGTGGGTTCAAAGCCATAAAAACAAAAAACGACACTGTAGAGGAAATACAAAACTGCAAATCAGGAGGGGCTGGCAAAAGAAAGTTTTGGTGTTCATAACTGTTGAGAAAATTCTGAATAGTGTTGTTATTACCAATGAACATGCCGAATTGGTTGAAATTTAGCTAATCAACCCTTAGATTGGCTTACTATCACACAATGTGAGAATCTTCAGAAAGAAGACCGAATTAAGGATCAGTACAGATAACTTTTTGAAGCAAGAAAAGAATGATTACTTATATACTTCAGAGAGCGACAACCACACAACCGGTAACTCTTCAGGGTAGAATAAGATCTTGCAAAACGTTTCCCTCAAACTCTCAATATTTCTCTACGTGTATTAAAACGTCCCATATCAACTGCACTCTCTGCATAAAATGATAAGGTAAGATTAATCGAGATGAGCCTGAGAATTATGGGCAAGGTTAAACAATTTAACAACTGAGTGAATCTTCATTCATATCAAACGGGACGCTCACATAATTTCATGGAGTAACTTGTTGCAACTTTTCTCCCACCAAAAGCCACCTCAACTGGCATGCAGGTTTGTCTCAGAACCTAACTCGTTCATCTCCAGATCCTTCAGACTAAGTATGGTGGACATTAGAGAATTGCAACTCTTCGACTTCTAAATTAAAAAGAGGTATTACCTCTAGTATGGAAGTCTTGAAAGGCAAATGCATTTGGAAGGTTGGGAATGTGTGCAACTATCTCTCTTCGTCTTGACTCCTGGGAACCCACTTCTCCAGAATTCACACTAAGAGTCAATCCACATTATCAGAGCTTGGTCTCTCTCCCTGTCTCTTGACTATTAAGAACAGACATTTGTGGAATAAATACAAGATCAGACAGTTCTTAAATGCTCTTGATGCCCAGTCAATCCTCTTCATGCCACTTATCACGTTAAATACCAGGGACCAACTCATCTGGACATGCACCCCATCAGGCAACTTCTCGGTGAAGAGTGCCGATTGGCAAATCAGTGAACTACATGCACCACCATACCTCTCACCATGGCGAAGATGGTGGCAGCTCAACCTCCCCCTCCCAGATTACTTTTCTTTGGATGGAGAATTGGACACAATCTCCTCCTAACCAAGGAAAACCTATTTCATAGGAAGGTTCTCACTTCTACAACTTGCCCTCTATGTTCCAATCATGAGGAATCTATTTCCCACTTGTTCAAGGACCGTAATTTTACTAGAGCTATTTGGTTCGGAGTCTTGGCTACCGGCCTCATTCCTTAGCATGGAAGCCTGGACAGGATATCATCTTCTTCTAGAACAAATTTCCAACGAAGACAATCTAACAGTTCTTAGATGGCTGCTCATGGCTGAAACAATTTGGAAACAGCGCAACTACTGTGTTTCAATGGTGTCTCTCTCACCATTGACGGTCTCATCTGGAGGATCATTTCTACCTCTGATGCTTATGCCAAAAACCTTGGCTTGCTCAATCAACCGATCCCTTCATTTGCACTCACTTCACTTGTATCGGCTATATCCACATTCCCTACACATAATGTCTATACAGTGATACTGGTTTTGATTATAGAATGAATGCTTTTCACTGGGCTGCTGTCTCTTGCTCCATGCATAACTTACCATCTCTCATCCTTGAAGGGACAGGGAATACAATGAGCGCACTCCACGCAGAACTGCTAGCTATGAGCTTTCTCATACAAAGCATCACTTCCAAGCACAACTCTCAGATTGTTATTTTGGTTGACTGCCTCTTGCTCGATATTTTGCTGAAGGGATAACTGCTTTATTGACTAAATTCTCCTCCCATTTTGTAACTATGTTAAAAGCTTAGTCGATAATGCATCTATTGTACTCAAATGGATCCCATGACCTGAAAACTTCCTTGCTCATTCCTTTGCCGAGCTTGCTGGCTATTAGCTTCTCGTCCACAAAGGAAAAAAAAAAAGCCACCTCAAATGAGCAATGATCATCTACTAGCTGCATGCCCATATAGCAACACCAGGTGGCGTTATTGCTTTCAAACATCAGGAAACAAGACGCAGTTATCTGCAAAAGAGCAAGAATGCAACACACTAACCCAATAAATATATTTGTCCTTTGTGCAACTCTCATACAATTATTGTTAAGGTTACTCTGTACAGAAGAGGGGTGATAAGAAACAAAACAAAAATGAACCAAAATTTAAAGAAGACAAGAGGAGAAAAAAAGAGAACCGAATGCTTATTGTCCAATATCAGACAAATGCAACGTACCTGATACAGTAACAGAAAACCCAATGAGATTTTGATCATCAGCACACCAAGAGGTGCATAAACCGCCTACCCAAAATCTAGGAAGATTTCATCCGCCAAAATTTGAACCACCAAATTATTTGTCCTCAAAAGTATATTCGAACCACTTCAGGGATAATTAATCCTGCTGTATTGTCAAGAGTATTAATGGCAATTTGGCACTAAACCAGGATAAAAAAAATGTCATAAAAGCACACCGACAGAACAAGCTAGGAAATGATTAGTCATTGATCATAATTGTAATTCCCCACCTCAGCCGAAAATTTTAAGCAGGTTCTTGCAACCAATCTTTTACCAACCGACCTCGTGCAACAAACCTCCCAACATTCTCGCGATCAATTCTGAGAGGACTATTCATCTTAAACATCATAGAAGATACCAGTTGTTTTATAGGTGATTCCCCTTTGACATAACTATGTTTCCCAGAACCACAAATTATAACAACTTCCTTGGGAAAATCAATCCCAGTGCTAACCTTTGTCCTCATCTCAGACATCCATTGCAACAAAATGAGATAAGCTGATCCCAAGTGCAACCCATGTAAATCCAATTTTCCTTCCAAAGCTGACCACTTCAATTGTTGATCCAAAACTTCTGAGTTCACCAACTCCTTAATTAGTGAAAGTTCATTGGCAAAGTAAGAATCTTTGCCTAATCTATCCCACAATTCATCCATGGACAACGGGAGATACTGATAATCATTAAGGATGTCCATCATGCCAGGACAAGAATTCAAAGCCGAATTATAAGTTCTAAATGTCAAAGCTATGCCCCTTTCTCTCATCTTCCGAAGCCATTGAACTAATTCTGCAAGTTTTCCATGGCTACCAAGGCATGTAATAACCATATTTGCAGTGACTGTGTCCATCTTATCAATCTTATCAATTACTTCATGCATTTTAAAAAACAAACCCAACTGTCCATAACTGTATAATATACCCCTCAACTCAAAATATGAAGGCTTCAAGCCTTCATGCTCCATCTCATTCACCATTTCCTCTGCCTCAGTCGGCTGTCCAAGTTCACAAAGCCCTAAGATCATGGATTTGTACCCTCTCAACCTAACTGTCCTTGGGATTTCAGGAATTTGTTTCAGTTTATAAAATGATTCGACAAATCTCTCCTGCAACTTGTTCTCAGAATAGGACTCAATTAGTTCGCAGTACAGAATGCCAAGGTCTCGTTGATTCAAATTCATGGAGAAGTTTGAAAGTAAAGCTTCAGACTCTAATGTAAGCCCCTGGCTCTCAAGATACGCTACTACCTGAGCCAGACTCTTGCTGTCCCATTTGAACCACGGGGCTTTAGTGAGCATCCTGTACATCTGAAAATGCAAACATCATGAACACTATTTAATCACTTTGACGTAACAGGAAAGTAAACATTACAAATTCAAACAATTCGCCAATCACTATGTAGCACAATATCATCATCTCATCAATTGTAATCCTGCCCCCATAAGCTGTGCTCGAATTCCTCTGAGCCGTGGCGGGAAACCCTAGAATTTTTTCATATTCAATGGAAAGAATTTTTAGATTCTAAGAAAATCTATCTCCAAGCATATTCCGCGACAATAACAACCAAAGAAATACATACAAGCCTCAAACTTAACAAAGAAACATGGCTTTCACATGAGAAGCCCCCCAAATTTACAGTCCTCGCAATCCTAACATTTCCAGATAAGAATTGTCATAAACCGAGAGAGGAGGAGACAGAGCTCACAGGGAGGACAACATGGGGGAGGCGGACAGGGGACGAAAGAGCGTGGGAGAAGGTGCCGATGGCGGCGGATTTGGATGAACTGGCGAGGAACCGGCGGACCAGCCGCTCTCCGACGGCGGGGTCTCTTCCTTGGGCATCGAGCGCTGTCAGTAGGCGCTGTCCGGCCTTTCCGAGAGAGGCCCGGCAGAGGCATTCCGGCGAGAAATACGCCGGCGGCGAGAAGGGGGCGGCCATGGCTAATATTTTTTATATTAAACCAACCCAACCAAACGGACTAGATTCATCGTTAGCTCCCGTCTCCTTCAAAAAAAGCTGAGGTCTTTTTGTTTTTTAGTCAAACTTCACAGTCTTTGCTGGTTGATGCGTGACGGGTGTAAAAGTCTTCCCCGCGCAGCTCCCATGGCCGCCACCACGATTCCCAAATCATCTCTCTTTCTTCTTCTCATCATCACATGCTCTTCCCCTCTCCCCCAAAGGTTGCTCTGAATGATCCTTTACTACCGCGCCAGGTCGTCAAAGATTGCCAGATCCTTGTCTCCTCCGGCCAGAGCTAGAGCTCCCGATACGTCGGCATATGGTACAAAAACATCACAATTAGGAGTCGCCGGCGTCGGAGAAGACGGTGATGTGGGTGGGCAATAGAGACAACCCTCTTCACCAGGAATCTCACCTTGGACGACCGTGGGAACTTGAGGGTGTATGACGAGCAGAGTTACTCTTTTGCCGTAACCTTCGCGTACCCCAAGGGTATTGTCCGCGAGCTGCTGCTTGATAATGGCAACATTGTGCTCAAGCATGAAAAGAGCGTTGACGATGTTGAGCTTATTTCAATTGGCAGAGCTTTGATCTTGCCAGGGATGAGGTTGGGGATCAAACAGCTGCCGATCGTGTCGTGGGCAGGGGAGGACGATCCTTCCTCTGGGTCGTTCTCTTTGGGGTTTAATCCCTATGGACTTCAGCAGCTCTTCATTTGGCAAAAAGGATCTGTGTCTTTAGGTTCTACTCAGATCTTGGAAGAGCAAATCATCAAGCCGATTCCAGGTGTTTTCAGGTGTTTTCTACCTCAATCAATCCCAGCTGAATTTTTCTCTTACAAGTGCAAATACATCTTCGTGTTCTTCGAGGATTGTGCTCGGCAGCTCTGGGAAACTCAATCACTACACATGGGTGGATGCGGCAAAAGATTGGAAGCCGGTTTGGACTAAACCAGATGATCCCTGTCGACAAAGTCACAAGTATTGTGGCGCATTTAGTATCTGCAGCCACAACACCTCTTACCCATGTCGTTGTTTGGAAGGATTCAACCCTGATTCACGGATACTGCGCGACATTTGGTCGGTCGGTTGCTCGGGACTCAACAATTTACGATGCCAAGACAACAACAGTGCCGACGGATGCAAAGAAGAGTTTTATGTCAGTACCAAATGTCGGATTGCCGGAAGGTCCTGAACCTCTGCAAGTTGGAAGCATGGAGGAGTGCGGACAGACTGTATTGCCAAAATAACTGCCATTGCACTGCTTATTCAGTGAGTGCCAAAGAATGCATGGTGTGGAACGGAGGTTTGTTCAACAGACGGTAACTTAGCTGTGGATCTGATATTAGTGCTACGCTCTATGTCAGGATTGTGCCTACAGCTAATTCAAAAGGTGAAAGTACCACGTGCTTTCCTTGTCTGTATCTTGAAGCAATCCTCTCCTCATTCCTCATTCTTTTATTGATTCAATTTTTTTTACTCTATTTCTTGATTCAGGGAAAAAGAGTTTATTATGGGTAGTGGTAAAGGAGGTTTCTATTCTATCAGTTCTACTGCTTCTATTCTCTTTATTCATCTATTATTCATGCAGAATTAAGCGCAAACAGAGAAAAAAGGGCAAAAATATATAGCCTAACCTGCAATATTCTCATCCATTATACGAGTACAATGATTGAGTTTGGTTTTTTCAAAAATCAGGTGAGGAAAGAGCAAACGACCTCTTGTTCGGAGCTGATATGGTTGCTTCTGATCAGTTTCCTGATTTTGTTCAGATTGGAGAAGGAACTAGAAAAAGACCAGTGCTGCCAATGCTCAGCTTCTCTTCTGTGGCAACAGCCACCAATAACTTCTCTTTTGCAAATAAGCTTGGACAAAGTATACCTGCACCTGTTTGCAAGGTATTAATCTTATTGATTTATTGTACTCTGGATTTGGCTCATAATGCTAGAGTTATTCTTCGGGGGATTTTATCTGAAGGACAAGAATTAGCTGTGAGGAAATTTCTAAACGTCAAGCTTCAAGATGCTGATGATTTCAGGAATGAGGTTTCGCTCTTAGCCGAACTCCAAACATGTTAACCTTGTTAAGCTTATCGGTTTGTTCTTTTGCAAATCTTTTACTTTACTATCTTCTACTTGTATAATCTATGAGATCCTATACAACTAATTTGATAATTATAGAGGTTATCCTCGTTCTCAGATAGAAAAACCACTGACCATTTTCATTAAACTTTGCACCAGATCAGATTAGGAAAAGCTCCGTAGATTGGGAGAAGAGGGTTCTCATCATAGATGGAATTGCACAAGGACTAATTTATCTGCACAAGTTCTCTAGAGTAAAAATAATCCACAAAAACATTACAGCGAGCAAGATTCTGCTTGATGTTGAGATGAATCCAAAAATTTCTGGCTTCAGTGTGGCAAGAACCTTTGAACGGAGCAACTCCCACAAAAAAACAAAGAGGATTGTTGGAACACTGAGTCAGTAAACTTTTTGTCATCTACTCGTACGTATATTTAGAGATCAAACAACTGCAAATGCTAATACCCATGTACTTGAAAATTTTTACATGTGAATTATGCAAAGAGTTAAAGTTTTTCTTTGATTGATTATATATAGGGGGTGCATGAGCCCGGAGTATTCTGTAGGAGATTTCATCTCAGAAAAATCTGATGTCTCCAGCCTTGGCATTCTTCTATTGGAGATCGTTAGCGGCCAGATAAATGCCAACTTCCATGGTTCAAACCAAATTGATCTTTTAGAATATGTAAGTCCTGTGATCTGCTCTTTACCGTTCAGTGTTTGTCATTGATCTGATCTTGACTTCCTGCATTTCATACTAGGCATGGAAACTGTGGATAGAAGGAAGGGGCTTGGAGTTGATGGATCCAGTGTTGAAGGCTTCCGACGAACTTGGTAAATAAAGAAGTTTACTCATGTTGGACTCTTGTGTGTACAAGCGAACCCTGTTCACAGACCCAACATGTCGGATGTTGTTCTTATGCTTAGCAACGGATTGGCAACCTTGCCATCTCCACAGCAACCGGCTCTCTTGTAACCCAATCAAACTTGTAAGATTTCCTTGATATCATTCATGGCTAAATTGTGGATCTGTAGAAGTCTATGTTCAACTCACTCCAACATTTATGTGTTTTCTCTTACCATGCCGCTCCAATTATTGCCAACAATTACATGCTGCCATAAAACAATGACTTTACCCTTCACAATTTGTAAAAAAGGAATCTGATATGAGCATGGAAACTGCCAACTACAGGGCCAACGGCAATGTACAAAATATTTTTAAAAAATTACCAGCAATTCAGTTCTGTTTTTTACTTCCGAAGATCATAAACATTCATCGCCCATCAATCACAGAGATTGTAACTTCATTATTTGAATAATTAAGTGGGTCTTTCTTGACCAACTCTGCTATCTCCCAAGAAAAGGCTGGCGATTGTGGAGAAGGAAATGTTTCTGCTTCTAGTTCACCGCTAAGCATAAAAACAACACTTGGCATGTCCGGCCTCTCTGCAGCTATTTTCTGGACGCATAAGAGTCCTACATGAATGCATCTCGTAACTTCACTCCAATTTGTTGTCCCAACTAATACGGGATCAATGAACTCCAATACACGGCCATCCTTCCACAGATTCCAAGCCTAGAAAAAGTTAACAACTCTAAAGTGAATGGAAAAACAACTCAGAAGTGAAGGGAAGCGACACGAATAAACCGAAAGAACTTGTGTGAAGGGAAATGTAAACAATCAAACTGACGGGCTTACATATTCTACAAGGGTCAATGCTCGTTCAGAGTTAAAGAAGCTAATGCTTTTCATGCCGCTAACAATCTCCAGTAATAAAACTTCCATTAGACATGAACTCATAGAGAATCATTTTCTCATTTCCTTCAACGTAGAAACCCAAAACTCTGACCAAGTTTATGTGCTGGACTTGAGCAATGAGAGAGATTTCATTCTTGAACTCCTCTGGTCCTTGATGGGAGCCATGAGAAAGCCTTTTCATAGCTATATCTTGCCCATTCACCAGTTTTCCCTGAAGCATCATGGCATTTTTCCACAGTTTATAAGCACTAGACACATGCCAAATTTGTTCAAAAGTAAAAACCTAACAAAAGCTAACCTTATAAACAGGACCAAACCCCCCTCTTCCAAGCACATTAACATCAGAGAAATTATTTGTGACTGCTGCCAAAGAAGAAAAACTAAATAAAGGCAGCGAAGGATATACCCTTTCTCTTCCTCCATAAAAGTTCAGCCCTTTCTTTAGTTTACTCATAGAAGCATAAAAAATGCCTTGTCTTTTCCCATCTTGATTCACTGGTTGCAGCATAATTCATCAGTATGTAGGAAGAAAACAGGATAATCAGACGTATGAGAACGTCGATGTACCTGATCCCTTAGCCCTCCTCCAAACAGCAATGTAGATGCCCGCAACTACCAGCAAGAATGACACCGATACAATTATCACAATAACTTTCCATGCCTGGAACTCAATCTCTATAATAAAGCAAAGAATGGCAAATCAGCCTTTTCTTTTCAGAAATGTCAACGAGGCATTACACTAAAAAGAACTGAAGCAACTAACTGAATTACGTCCGATGCATTGCTCCATACCTTTATGAAGTTCTGAAGCTGCAAAACGAAGATAAAAGTACTCCCTTTGAACATCAGAATCATTAGACAGCTGCAAATTCAAAAGATCGCCATTCCATATGTTGCATCCGCTGCCATAAGAGTAGGCCGTGCAAGAACACATATTGAGGCAAGCATCTTTGCACTCTCTTTCCCCATGCACTTGCAGTGATTGAGAATTGGGAGGCAACCTAATGTTTAAGATCTTCAAAAACTTGTCCTCGTCCCCAGGAACAGCAACAGACTCGTTTTCACCGCATTTCCAAGGAATTTTCCTCGAGCATCCATCACCTTGCACCCAATTTTTCTTGGATGCCGGCTCAAATCCTCGCAAACACTCGCAAGACACACTGTCCTGCCCAACACAGATCCCAAAAGCCCCACACTGGTTATAAACTTCACATGCATGCATTGGCCTCCTCCAATTATCAAGCCATTTCTGACTAGCCTCCGACCAAACAAGAAAAATGATATCCCCCGTGTAATCCAACACAAGCCTGCTCATATAAGAACCATTAGAAAAATCTTCAAAGGAGAAATACTCTCATCATCGTTGGACTCAAAAATGTAGTGGTAGATACTGTGCAACGCCATTTCAGGAATAGAGCTAAAACTCCCTTCATTATAAACACCGCTGGTCCAATATGGTATACCACTCTGAAAGATGACCACCTCTGCCCGTCCTTTCTGATCCAGGCTCAATCCGTAGCTCCCAGTCGATGGATCACCCTTTTCCCGCCATGAGACCAGCTCTGACTGATACCCAGCTCTACCACGATACAAGCCGAGCTTCATACCGGGAAGAAGAGTATCAGTTGGGTAATCAAAACTCTGCCACAGCAACCTATCATCTTCTGAGCTCTCGTCCAGATTGCCCGAGTCAAGCAGCCTGGTGGTAACATTCTTCGAACCGTAATCAGCCGTCAGGTTGTAGCTGACGCCCGTCATCATGTCGGAGATGGCGAGCCTGCCCAGCTGATCGATCACGAGAGCTGCCGTTTGACTAGTAACTGGGCGATCTCGGTTGGCCACCCATACGATGGTCTTGTACCAGATGCTGAGATATCTCTGCTGGGTCCTTCCGGAATCGAAGAAACCGAGCTCAAAACGGGCACCGGCGGAGACCATGGTTTGGCCATCGACGAGCTGCTGGCTGGCCCTTAGGCTATCACCTGCTGTACATGGCTGCATGCAGTAGCAGCAACATACCGTAAGCAGCACCGACGGCGTTGCAAGAGAAGAGATGATGGAACATGGATTTGGGAGGCCATGGCCACCCATTTGCGAAGGTTTTATCAAGCAATGAAATTGTTCTCCTCTAATCACCATTAATTTCTCCGTTCATTTGACGTTTCTTATTTTTAATGAAATGCTTTGCTTGACTAGTGGCATGTCTATCATTTTCCATGGAAGCTCGCCCTTTTTTTTCCTTTTCCTTGCTTATAAATATTGCCACATTAGCAATAGAACTTTTTTTTTCTTCAAACGCACGCATTGACAAAAGTATGTAAGCACTTTGGAAAAGAAAAGAAAAACAAAATACTAATCAGCAAAGACAAACATGTGAAGAACAAGAGATATCTAAGACTGATCCATCTCAAACAGTGTGAAAAGGAGAAGTGAGCAATCGGAGTCGCCAACCATCCCTTTTGACCCATTATCTATTTTAGTTCCTCCCTAGACGTCCTCTCCATTACTCCCAAAGTCATGAGCAAACGAAGTGCTGATGATACACAGATACACGCAGGTAATATAAATGATAAACTGATGACAATTTTAATCCTAAGTCTTAAGTTTAAGATTACGGGGAGTTGAAAAGCACTTGCAAAAAACTAATAACTATCAAAGAGACCACCCCTCAGTCAATCTATCATCATCCATCGTCTTCTTCAATCCTCCCCTCTTTATTTTGAATTTTTTTTTTGCTCCGCCTTATTTTTCGTCTAAATATGTCTTTTTTTATTGGTTACGTAAAGTTTAATTGAGTCGCGTAACCGTCCCAACAAATAAAAAAAAATAACTCTATTTTTAAGGTAACAATATAAACTCATTTACAATAAAAATAACACGCTTATTAAACGATAAAAAAGTAATCTAATACACGTACAGAAATGAATTGAAAAGAATTTACTTTACCAAATGGTGAGAATGTGAATTTCCACTGTCAATGAAAAGTAGACGTAGGAAAATAGAAAGTGAATAAGGTGGGTTACTTATTGAGCGGGAGAGAAGACAGGTTTTGGCAAAGTAAAAAATCAATTTTCCAAACTTTCCTCCCCAACCTTCAACTCATCTAAGTTCTTATTAAAAAAATCTACCTCCTAACAGTTACATAACTTAATTTTGTATTCAAAAACTCATTTTAGAAGTAAATTAATAAACTTACCTTCTTCACTACTTTCACCTCAATTCAAAAACCCACCACTCTATTATCAACTTATATAATTTTGTATTTAAAAATTTACTTAAGAAATACATTAAAAAACCCACTTTTTTAGTTCCTTCCCTATCTTCACTTATATCAAAAACCTATCTCCCCACCATTATTTTACCTCAAAAACACTCGCTTCCTTAAGATTACCTCACTTAAGTTCATATTCAGAAACTCGTATATACTAAAAAGTCCTCCACTTTTATCCTTGCTTTGACCTCAATTAATCCAAATTACATAGAAGACTTCAAATCCTCAAAAAAAATCCGACAAAATCTCCCAGGTAACTAGGACATGAAAAAAATTTACAAACCTCTTTATAAGGGTGCTCATCACGCGAGTTGAATTGAATTCTTCTCAACTTAAATTCGGTTAGTTTGATTTTGAGTTCAAGTTAACTTAATTTGCATATATTTATGCTATTTTTTGTATAATTCATACTAAAATTTATTTTTTAATAAAAATATCTTAAGTTTGACATAATTACACATACAAAATAACTTAATCATGCATAAATTTATTTAAGTTGATAACATATAATAATATTTTATAATTTAGTTATATTTATGTAAAGAAATTTATGACAAATTTGGTCAAAAATCTTATTCTTAATTTAAAGTGTCGAACTTAGAGTCGAGCCAAGTTGGGCAAGAACAAGCTCAAGCCCAACTCGTTTAATATTAAACTTGGTTCGTTTGATTTTGAGTTCAAGTTAACTTAATTCACATATATTTATGCTATTTTTTGTATAATTGATACTAAATTTTATTTTTAAATTAAAATATCTTAAGTTTGACATAATTATACATAAAAAATAATTTAATCATGCATAAATTTATTTAATTTGATGTCATATAATAATATTTTATAATTTAGTTATATTTATATAAAGAAATTTATGATAAATTTGGTCAAAAACCTTATTTTTAATTTAAAGTATCAAACTTACAATCGAGCCGAGTTGTGCGGGAACAAACATAAGCTCAAGCTCGACTCATTTAATATCAAGTTAAGTTTCAAATAGAGTTTTTTCTAATCGACTATTAAGCTTAATTGAGTTTAATCGAACTTTAAACAACCTTACCTGTATAATTTCGCAATTTATAGAATCCACATGCAACCATTCACATTTCACGCATTGCATTTCACATATAAAAACATCACAGAGGTATTATCACATCACATATCATTTACAACTAACATTTACATTTTTCAAGCAGTTGGTTTACCTAGCTTTCACATGGGCTCTTCAACCTACAAAATAAAACCCTAAAGCTCTTTCAACCATGTTTCTTTTTTGCTCTAAGTAACTACATATGTAATATGGTTTTGCGTACCTATCTTTCAATTTCAAGACTTTGGGTCTTGGAGAATTCCTCTACAAAATGGTTAGACTTGTGTGCCTAAAACTATACTATATACAAAATAGTTCAAACACATGTCAGTAATAATAATTTTTCATACATTCTAAGGCATAACAACTCCGTATTTCAATGCACGTAGGCTCTCACACATGAAGGACACGTCATTCATACCAAAATAGATAAAATTCAAAAGTGGCTAACTAGACCAGAATAATATTTTCATTATACGGCCCACTGACTCACATGAATAATTGTATTATATCACTAGCCCTACATAACATTTACATTACATGGTACACCAACCCAACATCAACATGAGCAAACCACACACAAGTAAGTCAACCCATAAGTCATTCTCGATTTTTACGTCTCTCCAACTAAACCTGCAGCACCACATTATATTAAAAATATGTCAGTAATCTCCAAAAATAACTATGAAAAGTAATTCCAAACTGATAAAGGATGACTCATCATTTACAAAAAACATCAACAAAAAAATAGAAATTCTCCACACTCACATCATCATACCAAAATATAGCTAATAAGGCCTAATCATAATTACTGACATATACATGAACATAAGCTAGAACTACTCGACGATAACATGCCAATAATATGGCCAATAGGGCCTAAACCACAATCATCCTTATATCTTGAATACACTCAACGGGAAGTCACACCATAATCACCACATTATTCCATGATGAAGATAGACTCAATGGAAAACATGCATATGCAAGGTACACATATACACTCAATGAAAAACATGCATATGCAAGGTACACATAATGCTAGTAGGTAATAGAGCTTATATACATATAAATATAAATTAACGGTCCAATCAAGCACCACATGTGAGTACCGATCAGGTCCTCAATAAGCGTCACACTTTCATCCATCACGCATGCATAAAAAATTCAAAATTTATACAATAAGTATAATGCCTGGGAAGGGCTGATAAACAGTGCTAGAACAACTTTTGACATGAATCTCATATTTTTTAAATTCATATCAAGTGATTTCAACCTTAAAGTTTTATAATTTGGAAAAATCAGTAAGATGGCATGTAGATAGTAAGATCTAATAAAACGTTATTAACTATGTCTTATGATATTAATCAAAACTGTGATAGAGCCAAATGCTAGATCACGTAGAGAGGAGTCCTACAGACTGAGGCAAACTCCACGTCCTAGCTTGATGAACTCAACTCCGCACGCCCTAACAAATGCAAACCATGACTCAAACTCTGAATAATGCGTGCGTACAACAACATGCAAACAAGTCTAAATGCAGCAAATAACATGGCATGTCACACATAAACTTAAACACATCACATCACACAATCTAATCACATACACATGTTGAGCATACCAAAAACTGTGCAAGATTCTAGCAAATAAATAAAGATGTTAAAACGAAGATTTCGATATTTTATAAAATACATTTCGGGATTCAGCCCGCATACTTAAATCTAGACAGAGATATCGAGATGCCTAGAAGTTGTAGGGCAATTTATCTGAGATACCTAATATGCTCATCAAGAATAAGATCTTGATAAAATTATAAAAAATAACTTAAATATTTTAGGTTGATTATCTTAACCTCAATGATAAATTCGTCATAACAACTTAAATTCAAATAACTTGAAAGATGTCGAGTCACACCCAACTTGTAACACCCCGACTCAGCTCACCCTTGAACCGGCCCAAAAATGCTACCGGCGACCGAACCGTTCGATAATCTACTAGATTCGGTTAAGCCGACCCGGATCTACTCTCGGCGTCTTAAGATGAAGACCATCTATGCCCTCTATTCATTATTCACATCATGGCATTATATCTTAACATTCAATCATATTATCATGTTTTTCACTACTTCACGTCAGTTCAAATATAATAAAAGTATAAACAGAATATTAAACATTCAGTCACCGAATACATGTGTGTGTG
>JAVDBV010005013.1:0-15108 GCA_032619315.1 Piper longum | reverse complement strand
GAGCACGGGCACAGGGAGGCGGGTGGCGCAGGGGAGGGGAGGGGGGGTGTTGGGTCGTGGCAATGATGGAAGGAGGGCGGTGGGAGTGGGAGAGAAAGGGGAAAGACATAAATAAATAGTAAGTGGTATTTTTTTAATTAAAATTTGACTTATATCCTCGAGTAAAAAATAATAACAAATTTTAAATAATTTTAAAAAAATCCAAAAAATATAGAAAAATATAGAAAAATATCATAAAAAATAATATGTACTATAATATCAAAATAACATATTCTATAACTAATAACACACCGATTTTAACTAAATTGAAATTTTTTATAAGATTGGTTTAACTAAACTAATTCCTGACTGGTTTAGATTCAGTGACTTTTTCGAAAACCGATTCCGATTCCGATTCTGATTTTTACAAATATGATCAAAACACCCTTGATCACTTTATTTTTCCCAATTCAATCACCTTTAAATTAAATTTTATAACCCAACTTTGATTTGTAGGCAAATCTCGATGAGCTGTTACTTACCACCCCGCAATATCCACACCATAGGCCTTGTAGGAAGCCCATGGGCCTATTCATGTACAAGAAGAGCCCATCATTGCCTTAAATGGAGGCCCATTTGACTCCGCCTCCCGCCTCCCGCCTCCTTTCTCCTCCTCTTCTCCTCGCCGGCACCGGCCGTCGCCACTGCTCCGGCTCCGACCACCACGACCCCCTCCCTTCTCCTCATCTCTTACCCCTTCTTCTCCTCTCCCTCATACCTCCATTTTTCATGTAAAAGACTCGACTTTTTTGGACGAGGTCGGAGTTAGAGACAGAGCCGGGTGGTGGCCGGTGAGTGAAATTGCTCCGGGTGTGCTTGGCAGCGCCGGTGTCATCAAGGTGGACAATTAATTTTTTTTAAATTTTTGTTATTTGGTGTTGTTTTGGTTGATACTTGTTTGGTTGGTCATTCTTTGAGGTAGATGATGGGCACAGCATTTGTTTGAATGGTCCCAAGGAGCCGGGATGATGGTCGGATGGGTTCTGGGTGTGTTGAAATCATAATCAATTTCACTTGATATTTTTGGGTGTTTAAGCAATGCTTGCGAATAATTCTAGCCTTTATGCATTGGGAGAGGTGAATGTGATGCACCCAGGATGAGGTTTCTCGTGCGTTTTCCTGCAGGGAGTCTCTCATTTAAGTAATTTAGAGCTAGAGGGCATTTTACTGTCCTAGCTTGGAAGTGGTGTGAATTCTTCGTGATAACAGAATGTGTATGAGAAGTGTTCTGTCATGGAAGCCGGCTCTGTTGGACTTGGTAAAACGCAATAGAGAAGCGGAGGCAGTAAGGCTCTTCAAGGCAATTCTTGTGCGAGGGGAACGGCCAGACCATGGGATTTTTATTGGTCTTATTCGTGCATTTAGTCTCATGGATTCTGGAGTTCTTGAACTGGGGGAAGTTCACGGAATGGCTGTCAAAATGGGTTTTGATATGGAAGCTTCTGTTGTTACGAGTCTGATGAGTCTTTACTCGCTCCATGGATTGTCAAATGTCTTTCAGTTGTTTACCGAAATCCCTCAGAAAGATGTCATCTTGTGGAGTGCCATGGTTACTGCTTGTGTAAAGAATAGGTGTTACCATCAGGCTGTTGAGTATGCTTGTAAAATGCAGAGATCGGGGGTGATGCCAAATCATGTTACGGTTTTGAGTGTCTTGCCAGCGTGTGGTTGTCTTGGGGCTTTGCTCACTGGCAAGGAATTACATGCTTTTGCTGTGAAGAATGACTACTCTTTAGACAAAAATCTTCAGAATGCTTTGGTGGTTTTCTATGCAAAATGTGGAGATTTGGCCAGCGCAATTCTAGTGTTTAAGTGCATGCTGGAAAAGAATTTAGACTCATGGAACATCATGATTCGTGGTTGTTTGGAGAATAAGATACCCCATCAATCTTTATTGTTTTTTGCAGAAATGCTTTCCTTGGGTGTGCGGCCAGATGTAACCATCATTCACACACTGCTGTCTGCTTGTTCAGTGCTTGAAAATCTTATTTATGGATTGATGTTACACAGTTTCATTGTAAAAGTTGGCTATATGGTTTCTGGATCAATTGTGACTGCCCTTTTAACAGTGTATGCCAGTTTTGGTGGTGTGGAAACATCTCGAACCCTTTTTGATTCCCTTGACCATAAAGATCTCATTGCTTGGAGTGCAATGGTTTCTGCTTATGCTCAAGCGGGGTTATCTGAATGTGCAATTGGGTTGTTCAAAGAAATGCTAATAGCTGATGAGATGCCCAATGCTACAACCTTCGTTAGTTTGCTGAAAGCGTGCTCTGCAGCAGATGTCCAAAAACATGGAAGAAGCATCCATTCCCTCATCATTAGAAAAGGTTACTCATCGAACGCATTTATATCCTCAGCTCTGATAGATTTTTACTGTAGTTTTGGTAGAGTAGGTGAAGGGAGGGAAGTGTTTGATGCAATTGTCGAAAAGGATACAGTGTGTTGGGGTTCAATGATCAATGGTTATGGCATAAATGGATGTGGCAACGATGCTCTTGAAACATTTTCAAAAATGTTGGAGCAAGGTTTCAGACCCAACGATGTCATCTTTGTGTCATTGCTCGCTGCTTGTAGTTACTGTGGTTTAGTGTCTGAAGGCTGGAAGTGGTTTGACTGCATGAAAGAAAATTATGGAGTGACTCCAACTTTGGCCCATTACACTTGCATGGTCGACTTGCTCTGCCGGAAGGGATTGGGTAATGAGGCAGTCGACTTCATTTACCAGATGCCGATGAAGCCTGATGCAAGCATATGGGGTGCTCTGCTTGCTGGGTGCAAAGCATCAAATGGTGACATTAAGATCATGGAGCTTACAGCAGAAGAGCTAACTCGTTTAGACCCTAGCAATACCGGTTATATTGTAATTTTGTCAAATCTGTATGCTGAACAGGGGGAGTGGAATGATGTAGAGAGACTCAGAGGGTGGGTGAGACGAAGACGATTAAGAAAAACTACTGGTTACAGCGTTATAGATTCTAATTAATGGTATTCTTTTGTTTCATTACCAATCATAAGCCTTATCTCAAACGAAGTCGAGCAACATTGGGATTTCTATTGGAGATTTTTCAGTATAACAAGAATGGTGGAATTGAAAATTCAGGATAATGGTTCAATGTTTTTTTTTTCATAATCTTTATGTGATTGTCTGCAAATGCATATTTAGTAAGAGTTATCGATAATTCCTCGCGTTGTTATTGTTACTCCTTTAATGGTGATCATGAATTTTGGAAGTAGCAATAAGATGATATATGGAAAGATGTTTCTCAGGTCAATCGTAATTGATCTCTTCTTGCCGATGCATGCAGATCGGCAGACAACTATTTTCCGACAAGACTCCCGGCCTCTTCATCATTCTTCTTTCGACTGTACTAGACGTATCACTGGACACAATAAAATGAGCCTTTTGAAGCGGTTGATCATATTGGGAAATGGATGATCTTGAGCAACCACACACATATGCTTTAGATATATTTTGACTCTACAGGTGATTAGCTTTAAATAAGATGGAAAATTCAGAGAAGGAAACCCAAATACCAAACTCTTATTATAAGTCGCTAAGAAGTGCAAGCAATGAGCAAAAATAGTTTCTTCATGCCTATCTATAATGGATGCAGAAGCAGAGTGCAGGAGTCTGCAGCTTCTATGGGTGGGTAGAGGCGATATCGCAGTCTGTCAATACAAATTTCCTAGTAGCTGTAATTCTTGACGAACATTCCTTTCTTTGATTCCTCTGATTCTCCCTCTCCTGTGTACTTTCCAAGCTGTGCCAGTGAGTTGGCCTGCGCTCTCACCAGCAGGGCGTCTTGGGCAGCCTTCACATTCTCTGGCCTTCCTCCCCATGTCTTGAGGCAGGTGTTCTGGAGTGCCCTTGCGTAGGAGAAGGAGACATGCCAGTGATTGGGTGCTTGGTTCATGGCGTTCAAGTTGAGCGTGGCTTCCACTTCAGATTGCCCACCAGACAAGAACTGCTCACACCAAGACATTGAAAATTATCCTATCCGCTGAATCAAAACAAATGAATCAATAGTTTGGTGAATCAGCAGTTTGGTGAAGTGAACTTGCCATGATTCCAGGGACAGCAGGAGGAATTCTGGTGCGGAGAAGCTTGAGAGTGTACTCAGCAACTTTGTCAGGTGTGGCCTGCTCTTTGCACTCAGCTCCAGGGGTAACCATGCTGGGCTTGAGAAGGATACCTTCAAAGAAGACGTTGTTCTCGGCCAGGTAGAAGAAGACCTCCGCCCACACTTTCCGAGCAACCTCAAAGGTTCGATCAATGCCGTGCTCTCCGTCCAGGAGGATCTCTGGCTCAACTATGGGCACCAGACCATTGTCCTGTGTGGCCAGTGCATATATAACATATGAGCATTCTTATCAAAGCTTAAAACATAAAAGATGAAACGCTTAACAAATGAAGCAGCTCTATATATAGTTAACCTGGGAGATGGCAGCGTATCGTGCAAGACCCCAGGCAGCTTCCTTCACCGCAAGAGCGGAGGGGCCATTTGGAATGCTCACAACAGTGCGCCTGTTTCATAAATGTTCGGTGTTACTATCTCGAGTCTATGATTTTCTCACAACGTGGACTTCATCAGCTCTACGTGCATATTCCAACTATCTTAACACATAGGTAATGAATTTCAAGTAGCTGGGTACATATACCATTTTGCAAAACGAGCTCCCTGCTGATAGTAAGCGGCCGAGCGAGAGGCAAGGCCATCCAGCCCTTGGCACCAGGACTCGTCATTAGAACCAGCCAGAGGCACAAGACCCTGCAACACATAACACATATATAAGCCACATATAATACCACCTACCTATAATCTACTGACTAATGTCCTTATTATATATGATCAAAAGAAACCCACCTTGTCGACCTTGATACCGGGCACAATGCCTTGGCTCGACAGCACGTCCACAATCTTCTTCCCGTCGACGGTGGATTGGTACAGCGTCTCCTCGAAGAGGATGGCACCGGAGATGTAGTTGCCGAGGCCTGGAGCAGAGACCAAAAGCGTCCGGTAAGCTTGGCGGTTGGCCTCTGTGTTCTCTAGCCCAATTGATGCCAACCTCTTCCCACACGTTGCGTTTGATTCATCCATGGCCAAGATTCCACGCCCAGGTGAAGCAATAGTTTTCTACATCAAAATCATAACGGAACCCTAAACATTACAACATGTAACATGTTTTACGTACTTCATGGTAATCGTTTTGGTCACTTACGGCAGTTTTGACGAGCTCGTCGGCATAGGAGCTTGTGGCCTTGACGGTGAGGCTGGCCGGAGCAACAGCATGAGTGCGGACAGACTTGGCCGTGGGGAGGGAGAGGGACTGACCCTTTACCCATTCGGACTTGTCAAGGACAGGAGATGGCTTGAAGAGAGCAGCAGCTGATGCCATTATCACCTCCTCAAGTTCAACCCTATCTCCAGCAAAGAGTTGGCTTAGAAATCACAATGAGCCCATTTTGTGGCCTTCATTCCCATATATAACTCGGTGCCACTACACAAAGAGATGGCTCGTTTGCGGCTGAAATGAGCTAGCCAACTCCAAAGCCACGAGTGGACATTATTGCTCGAGATGGAAGATGATGGACCAATCTGAGACATGAAATGGGATAATAGGGACAAAACAAAAGACTGGAATTTTGTGCGAGAGAATTGCCCAGACAGCTTAAGGAGGAGATTTTTATCCCCCTGCTCGGATTTCTGTATTTGATTGCATGCTTATTGTAATTATGGTAAGCTTTTGGACACGGCAACAACGGTGAGAAGACCATCCATCACATACGCCTTCTCCAAGTGGAGATAGAGATACCTCAGTTTTTTCGGTGGTCGTCAAATGACATGGTCCTACAAAAAGAACCCATGCTGCAAAATAACCGCCCATATTGGTTTGAAGCAAATAGTAAAGCCAATCACTCACACTCAAAGTGAAAAGGCAATTATCAACCTATTGACCAATCATAATACGATTTCTTGGAGGAATTCTGGCAAGGAAATTAAGCATTTCAACAGGTACTCTACTATGGAAAACCAATATACAGACGGAAGCAGGAAGAAGTGCACCACCTTGCTCGCTTGTATTTTTGCTCACTAGTTTCCTCGAAGTAGAGCTACACAATGTAAAGCTTTCAATGCTAAGAAACTTGCAAATAAAATTTTACTTGTAAAATTGGCTTAATTCGTCAATGTTTACCAGTAATCATTAAACGAACACTCTCCGTCCTTGAAGTGATGGAACCGTTTCCCATCTCTCACCACTGTCTCTCTGTTCATATCCATTAACATATATTTTATTACATAGTGGCAATCTCCACATATTCTCAAGTTCTTCAAAACTCGTATTGTTGCACCTGCAGGAAGCTTCAGCAAGCCAAAAGCAACGGCCAGTTTCTCACTGTGAATAGAAAGGTTAAATTCTTTTTGGTCATACTCAACATCGTGCAGGGAACATTAGTGTCCGGAAAATAGCCCGTCGTCTTCATTTTTGCTCCCAAGAATTTCAAGGAATCGGTAGAGCTGCTTTGTGTCGGGATGGTTAGTATTACCAACCAAAAACACATGAACCTTGTTGGCCACTTCAATCCAACTACATCCTGGTTTTTTCTTCATTCCTTGGTCCTTCATAACTTGCCTCGCTCTTGCAACATCATGCCTTCGGTGTACAGCAGCATACATGTTTGACAATAACATATATGTGCCATCATGTTGTGGTGTGAGGTCAAATAGCTTCTCTGCTGCTAAAATACCCACTTCCATGTTCCCATGAATATGACAACCAGATGGAAATGCCTCCCAAACAGTTACATTCGGTTCCAGCGGCATTGTTTCAATCACCTTTTGAGCGTCTAAGATTCTACCTGCTTAGCAAATCAAGGAAGCGAGCGTAATGGTACAAACCTGGAGTGATACCATGGACCTCATTCATAACTTTGAAATATTGATGACCTTCTTCAATGTGGCCGGCATGACTACATGCAGATAAAATTGTTAGGAAAGTAATTTCATCTGGAATTATTCTCTCCTTAAGCATCAATTAAAAAATGTCAATACCTTCATTTCCATGGCCATGTTGCCCTAGGGCAGCTATCATAGCGTTCCAAGAAACACCTTCTATGCTGGGCACGGTAAGGAAAACATCATACGCTGCCTCCACAACGCCACATCTTGCATACATGGGCACAAGTGAATTATTGGCAGAAAGACTTAATCCAAAACCAGATGTTATTAGTTCAGAATGTAGTTGCCGGCCATGTTTTATGCACCCAGCCTCCACATGCTGTGAATGCGCCTGCAAATGCAGTCACATGGACCTACCCCTTCCTTGCGCATCCGACTAAAAAGCTTTAGAGCTTCCTCCCCACGACCATTTTGAGCTAATCCTGAAATCATTACTGTCCATGTCAATAGGCTTCTTTTACCCATTCTCTCAAACAATAGTTTGGCATCATCTATTTATCCAAAATTTATACATGCTGACAAGATTGCGTTCCATGATGCAAGATCTCTAGCTCACATTTCCTCAAAAATTCTCTTTGCCATGCCCATGCTCCCATTTTTTGCGTGCAGTGTAATTAAAGCATATTTCACGGAAATAAAACTAATGGGATCAGGAATTGGGTCTGTACGTATAACACGAGCATGAATCTGCTTTCCAAGCTCTATGAACCCAGCCTCAGAGCATCCACTAAGAAGACTGGTGAAGGTAAACTCATCAGGGTCAATCCCAAGCATTAAAATCCTTCTAAACACATCAATTGCTTCTAAGATATATCCATGGTGAACATAGCCTGAAATCATGCCATTCCATGCGACATCAATTTTGTCCCCATTCCATCAAACATTTCTTTAGCAACATAAAGGTCCCCACGATTAACATAGCCAGTAATCAAGGTTATCCAGGTCCATTCATCCCTATCATGCGTTTCATCTAAAAGAAGACGAGTAGGTTCATCTGACAAACATGCTGGGCATTTCATGTGAACAGAAACAACGGCATTTGATACAGACACTACTGACTTTGTCCCTGATTTCAGCAGAACACCATGAAATTGCTGGCATTGCCTTTCGCCGTCAACAATCAAAGCCATTCCACGAAGAACACTTGTGAATGTGTAATCATCCTGGCAAATATTGTCCCTCTTCATGCCAGTAAAGAGGCCAAGGGCTGCCCAACCATCCCCATTCCGAGCATAACCTGGAATCATGGCATTATAGATGACAGTGTCTCTCATGCTCAATGGTGTTGCTCCAAAGATTGCAGAGGCAAGCTTTAAATTAGACAAGTTAGAATATGCATTGACCAGGGTGGTGCGTGCAACAACATCTGGGTAAGGAATTCTACCAAAAATATTGCGCTCATAGCTCAGATTTCCTGATTTTGCATATATACAGATGAGGCGATTAAGTATATAGGATCGCACACACAATGTATGCTGCATTGGAGCTGCAATTGCGGGGTGTGCAGAAGGCCCTAGGTGGTATGGTTAAACCACCAATATGAACCATCTGTGTGGCCACAATGACGGTTACATGATTGTTATGAAGCAAGTCATTCAAGCAGGTTACAATCTTCGGGGTATGAAAAGCCAGACAATAATATGCATACACCCCCGACGAAGTATGATCCTGATATTTCTTCTCTACCAAAAAGTGTGAGGCAGAGACCTCGTCTTTTGAATTTCGCAACTGATGGAAAATTTGCTCTGGGCAGATTCCCAATCATCTGCGTTGGATAATGCAAGTGATATTCTGGAAGGAGAAAGTGTAAAAGGAGTTTCTGAGGATAATTTTACCAGCATCCAAAGTTTTGTTGCTGGATTGAAGGAGATGACCCAGCTTCAATATGAGAAGCAACTAAGTGATGAACAGGTGAGGTTACCAAGATCAACTTCAGTTACTAAAATGTGGGTTTTTGGCTTAGTATCTGATTTACACTGGTGTATTTATGCTCTCTTTTTTTGACGAAAGTGGATGAGATATAAGCATTGAATGGGGATAATTAAATGTCTAGATGTCATTTTAAAAATCAAACAGTTAAGTGGTTTCTTAGCAGTGTGCTTGAGAGTTCGAAGTAAATATGCAGTTCTAACTATTAAGAAGCATTTAGGAAATCATACCCCAAATAAATTCATGTATGCCTCTTACCCCACAACTTGAGGTATTAGGGCAAGCGATTATGTATCCTTTACTTTATTATAAACATTTTGCTGGTTCTTCTTTTTTGGTAAATTTGCATCTATTTGTTTTTAAAATCAATGCCCTGTTAAGTGTCTGATATGCTTGGCACGTTTGGTTTTTTATATGGGATGTGGTAATCCAGGGAACAGAAACGGAAACAAGTTCGAGAAAAAATGTGTCACTAGATCCATTTGAAGCTGATACAGGATCTCCTTCTCATTGGCCTTCAAAGTTTCAAAGGCAACAAAGGGAAATTATAATGCTGTGGCATGAATGCAACTTGTCTTTGGTCAATCGAACTTATTTCTTTCTGCTCTTCAAAGGTGACCTGGCTAATTCAATCTACGTAGAAGTAGAGTTGAGGCGGCTATCCTTCCTTAAGACCACTTTGTTTCAAGGAAATTGTGTGAGAACTGAAGGCCACAATGTCACAATAGCTTCAAGGTATAGTTATTCTCCGGCTGTAGTCTGTTCTTTAAGCGCTACATTGAAAACTTCTTGTTGTTTGTATGCTCTATATAAATGAATATGCAGTAAGTTTCAAAACACTAGTTCTTTAATAATCATGTTGCACCATGATGTATTTGTTTATGTGATTACACATAACCATAAACTGACTTGGATGTTGGCCTTCATTAATAGCACTTTCAATTCCCCTAATCTGAATGTAGTGCTGAAAACTACTTACACTTGGTCTCAGTTGTATGTTTGCTAGTAGCATCATTTGATACAAAAAAGAACAACAGTTATATCCTTGTGTACATTGTATTTTAAGGTTTCATTTTCTTGCTGAAGCATAAGGGCTCTTCGAAGAGAGAGGGAGATGTTAAGCAGGCAGATGCAGAAGAGATTGAGCCCTGAAGAAAGAGAAAAGCTTTTTCAAAAGTGGGGCATTGGGTTGAATTCGAAACGGAGGAAGTTGCAGCTAGCCCGCAGTTTATGGACTGGCACTGGTGACATGGATCATATCAGTGAAAGTACTTCTGTAATTGCAAACTTGGTTGGTCTCTCTGAGCAGGGTCAAGTTCTCAAAAGCCCCAGACTACAAGAAAAAGATCCTTCGGTTGTAAAAATAGCGATGAAGAATACGCATATGTTTGAATTTCATTTTAGTTCATGCTATGAAGACCATATACTTCACATTTTGATACATCATCTTACATTCGTATGAATATGATGATCGTTTGTGCTGTTTAATGTTTTTCCCACGGATGCTCACTTGTTTAAAGACGAGCATAAAACTTTTTTTTCCCAAACTAGTTTCATACTTTCATATATGGGTGGTTCTTTTCAACCTTAAATAGACACATTGCAGTAGTTTAAAATTAGTAATTTACTCTGCGCAATGCAAAATTCTGCAAAAAAACAAATCATATGATGCTCTTCTTAAAAATAGATCATAATGGATAGACGAAAAACATGGGAAACAGCAAGACATTGTTAACATTGGAGGCACCAATACGTCAAAAGCGGAAAAAATATACATTCAAAAAGTACATCCTCGTCGGATAATAAATACAGGATGAGAGAAACAGAATATATACACTGAAATTTTTAGGCAATCTCAAAATTCTTCTATTATGACCCATCGCATGTTTCCAACAAAAGCCGGATCCGGAGATATTCATAGACAAATCTACGGAATGACCGTTTGGTACAAGATCAGCATGAATACCTCAAGCGTCAAAGTATTACTGGGTACTGTCTGGCCACTCTGGGAGAAATTCAGCTTCTGATTATTGCACAAGTCTTCTTCTTTTTCTTCTACCTTGTACCCTTAACTAGGATCCATGTAATTACAAATGGTAAAATTTTTAATGGCAGGATGCCCTTCCTGATGCCAACCCTGCTCCTTTATCCGGGTTTAGGACAGACAATGCAGCAGCATTGGCGGAGATTATTGCACAAGTCTTCTTAAATAAAATTCTCACCCTACAAGAATTGAGATGGCAAGACAGAATAGGCAGTCCATAACTCGCTGGCAAGATAGTTACAGAATGTTTCTGGTAACGAGTGCAGGCTGAGTGTAATCAGCAACTCCATGATTCAAAGTCGATACTTGCTCCAGTCCCTCTTGCAATCCCCAGACTGCCATCCTGTAACCTTCAGCACTCCTAGCCCCTTCTTCTGCCACCTTCATAGCTCTCCTGCATATATTAGCTAATCTCAACGTGATAGACTGGTTGCAAGACTCTGGCACATCAGCATCAGTTTCATCCAACAAATCTCTGTTCTTTGCATTTTTTGTCAACCTTCTTAGAATGTAATGATGTGGAAGCACAAACAAATTGGGAAATTCTAAAGACATTTAGAACATGCCTACATAAGATGCCCATGTACTCGAACAAGTGGCAGCTGCAACTTCCTCTCATTTCTGAAGAATTAAACTCAACCATGTGGCAGTTCTTATCTTCACCAAACTTAGCTACATCATAAATCTTGATCTCTCCATTTTCTGAAACTTTCTTTGCATAATAACCAAAACATTCAAATAGTTCTTTCTGAAATTGCTTAAATGTCTCTCTCGTGTATACTGATGCAGCTTGTTTCTCCATGGGCGAAGATGTCTTCATGTTTGGAGTAGTACATGCACATTCATAATCTGCCTCAACCTCTTTGTGATGAAGGTTATTAAGGGTGTTTTCATACTGTTGAAAGAATTCTTCTACAGTGGCTCCTGGACTGATGTATTCATCGAAAATAGAGCAAATGCATTCACTTGGACAATTAGAAGGCATTTCAGAGTAAAAAGCAGCCTTTAAATACCCCAGTGTCCAATATTTACTATCCTCGTATAAAGAACAAAGCCCTTCATTGCTTTTGACATCAAATTTGTCAACAAAGGACTCCCAAGATGATTCAAATTCAGCCACAGATGAAGATTCATAAACACACTTTTGGAATTCCTCTCTAATACTTTTATGGGTACGGCATACAGAACCTAGCTTTTCTGCCCAAGTTCTTTCTATGTTCCATATACAAAATAGATGCTCAGATTCAGGAAATACATAAAAAACAGCAGCACGAATGGCTCTATTGTAATCAGTGGCTATGGAAATTGGAGGCCGACCAGACATAGTGGAAAGCCACGTTCTAAATAGCCATGCAAATGATGATTCAGACTCATCAGTGAGCAAGGCACAACCAAACAAAACTGGCTGATTGTGATGATTTTTCCCCATGAATGGAGCAAAAGAGATGCCAAACTTTTTCATCAAATATGATGTATCAAATGTAACTGCATCACCAAAGAAAGTGTAGTTCGTTCTGGATATGGCATCAGTCCAAAAGGCATTGATCATTCTACCCTCCTCATCAACTTGTATAGCATAAAAGAATGATGGATTCTCATATTGCATATATTTTAGGTAGTTAACAACAACCTGGTTTTCTCCCCTTTGAAAATTAGTGATTCGGCTTCTAGGTACATCAGGAGTGCCTCTATGTGAACGAAGGTGTTGCACTTGAGATTGATTCACCAAAAAATGATTGTGCTCCTTCACAAAAGTTTTAACTACCCAAATTCCATTACTCACCTTCCTCACATTCAACAATGCTTTGCATCCTATCCTGGTATCCACACGATGGCGTTTTTTTGTTCCCTCCTAATTCAACTGACATCCTTCCTTGTCACAGACATATTGCTGTGCAATCATGGAGCGATCACGCCTAGAACAATGGGAATAATTAATGCGAGTTCCAAAACCAACACACCTGGCATAGGCATTGTAATATGCCCTTGCTTCAACTTCAGATTCAAACACCATCCCAACATAGGGCTCCAGATTTGAATCCCTTTTAATAATGAATGAGTCATGTCCTTCGAATTTATCCTCTTGGTCACTGACATCTCCCACTTGAGCTTCATGATCCATACCTTCCCCAAATTTCAAGGCGGAGGTCTCCTCTATAGCTGCTCCTGTACTATGTCTGTTTGCCACTGCAGGGATCTCACCATTCTGATAGGCTGAAATCTCAGGTTGCAATTCATTCAGACATCTCACTTCATGCTTATGTTCCTTCTCAAATTGCTTCATTCAGACATCTCACCATTTGCTGGGACCCACTCTTTTCATTCTCAAATTGCTTATGTTCCTTCTCAAATTGCTTCATTCACAGTCAAAGAAGCATTGCATGCTATTCGACCATTAACCTGGGTATGTTTGGTAGTTCCATCTTTGTCACACAAATAAAAGCTCTCTTTGCCACAAACATATTGCTGGGTTGTGATTTCTTTGTCGTTCCTTGAGCAATGGGAATAAGCAATCCAAACTTCAAAACCTAAGCGCCTACCATACAGTGTGTAGAATGACCTTGCGCTCTCCGGGGATTCAAATTCCATTCCAACATATGGTTCTAAATAATCCAAACCATCAGAAATCAAAACAGATACATTCGGTGCGGTGCTAGCAGCAAGATCGGCACAGGGTTTAATTGCAAACCCTACATAGCATCATCCAAGATCATGGCCCTCTTGCATCAACCTCTGACTCTATCATGCCATCTGGACCATCGCTAGTAAGCTCCATGAGACTAGAAATTTGTTGTCGATGCCTACACATGATCCGATCAACTTTCTAAAGATAGCAATCCAATGTTATTTTCCTATTGTATATGACTGACTTTAAGTAAACGAAGAAGTAAATGCTCAAGTAAAATCAGATGCATCCTTATAACATCGATCCTCCAATCATCATCATCATTCCTACAGAAATACATTGCAATACTCCTAGAAAAGATCTGTCTCTCTTACTTGCGTTAAATCCACTCTCTTTGCTTGATTTCATAATCTTCTCGCATTTCAATTTTTTAAAAGATCCCTAAATACAACTGGTCGAAACAGAAATGTACATATATAAGCAAAGCGGACAATGTATAGCATATAAGACCACAAGTTGGTAACCAAAAAAAAAAAACGAATTTCTAACGAAATCATAATCTAATCTATTCATTTGCAGCATCATGCGTACAATGAACACTAGTCCGAAACATATCTGGTCTACCCATATCAGTTAAATAGCAGAAGAGACGGGAGAAGGAGTAAAACAAACAAAGGCGAGCACAGACGAGATTAGGGAAGGGAGGAGGCGAAGAGCTTAATCGCAGAGGTTCGGGACTGTTCGGCGGCAAATTGGCTGCGGCAGCGGCGGCGGTCGGAGGGGGATGGCCAACGATGTGAGAGGAATAGTTTTCGCTCATATCTGAGGTTGGGAAATGATTTCCTCCGATTCTGTGGAATTGCTGGAAATGTTCTGTTCCTTGTCTCATGCAAACTATCGGTTTTACTTTTGTTGTTTAATCCGAAAAATAAATTTACTTTTTCTTTTCTTTCTTCTTTTTAACAACCTGTGATCAATTTATTTATTTCAAACCAACCAAGGTCAAATTACCTACATTCATTCATCATAAAATTTTGAGATCAATAAATCGCTAAGAAAGCCAATATTTCCTGCTCATTATGAACAACTACCTCTTATTCATAAAGATCATATCAAAATCATACCTCTTATTTACCATACCAACAAAAACTCTCTTCCCTCGTAGATATTATAAAAATTAGACAATTATATTTATTTCTAAACATATTCCTAGATGACGAGCCCACCGGTCATCGTTCAATGGGCAGTAATGAATGGGTTTTGAATTATATTATTTCTCTATCTTGAGCTTACAGTTTTAAATATGTTTTTTTTAAAAGACTTATCTATTATATTTATATGTTCTTTCGTTTTTTGAAAATAACAAGTTAAGAGTATTTTCTGCTCGTATTCAAGAAATGCATAATACAACGTAGAAGAGCGAATTACTAACGCAGACGTGAGCATAGATGCACGAATCGGCCGATTCCGTGCGGAATCGGCCGATTTAAATCGGATCGGCCGCGTGC
>JAVDBV010005012.1:0-11210 GCA_032619315.1 Piper longum | reverse complement strand
TGGGTTCCGTCTGATGATTGGTTTGCCAAATGATAATAATTTCGGAGACACCCAATGCATGAAGGGAGTTGTTGGGTCTATCCCATATCGGTCGTGAATGATCTTGGTGATTTGTATATAGGTTAATGGGAAAGCCTTATTCCTTGAGTTAACTTTTGGATTAAGAGAGACCCATGACACCTATTGCAAGTCCCTTTTGGGGCCCTATGGACCTAACAATGGTATCAGAGTCATGTTAATTTGGTGTTTGCCTACGCCAATTGTGGAAGTTTCCTTCATGGGTTCCGCTAGAGTTTGAGAGGCGATGATAGTTTCAAAGACGCTCCTGATACCACTGATGGGCCCTTTGGGCCCCCAAAAGGGACTTGTAACAATGTCACATGCCTCTCTTAATCCAAAAGTTAACTCAAGGAATAAGGCTTTCCGATTAGCCTATATACAAATCACGAAGATCATCCACGACTGATGTGAAATAAACCCAACAACTCTAATTGTAACAAGGCTATGATACTACTTCTTGGGCCCTTTTGGCCCCCAACCAAGCTCTGATACCACGGATGGGCCCTTTGGGCCCCCAAAAAAGGACTTGTAACTGGTGTCACAGCCTCTTGTAATTCAAAAGTTAACTCAATGAATAAGGTTTTCCGATTAGCCTATATACCAATCACTAAGATCATCCACGACAGATGTGGGATAAACCCAACAACTCCCCTTCACACACCGAGCATTTCCACAATTGCCTGGGAAACTCTGGCGGACCCCATGAAAGAACCATCCACAATTGGCGACAAACTTTGGCGGAACCCAAGGCGGAACCAATGAAGGAAACTTTCACAATCGGCATAGGAAACACCAAATTAACATGACTTTGATACCCCTGATGGGCCTTTTGGGCTCCCAAAAGGGACTTGTAACATGTGTCATGGGCTTCTCTTAATCCAAAAATTAACTCAATGAATAAGGTTTTCCTATTACCCTATATATCAATCACCAAGATCATCCACGACAAATGTAGGATAAATCCAACATGGTCGAGGCAGTGGTTGGGGCAAGGGCCAGAGTAGTGCAGGCCAGAGCTGCCCCGATAGGAGCAGATCAAACTTGGAGATGGTAACGGGGCAAGCACTGTAGGAGCAGTGGTGGCTCAAAGAGGTGGTGAAGAGACCGGGGCAACGGCAGTGGCAGTGGGCGGCGACAGTCAGAGGAGCTGGCAGAAAGTGTATATCCATAAACTTTCAAATATTTTGTTTTAGATGTCGTATTTATCTTCTTTGAGCACGTAGCCAATTAAAGCTCAAAATTACAAGTTTTGGATATGTTGCCCATGCATGTGGAGCTGGCTACTAGGGGTCATCGCCAATAAGTAGGACACTTACAATGCAATTAGCATAATCACGATTATCACTTTCCATGCGATTCTATTACTTTAACCTTTAAATCAGTGTCATTAACCAATTTCAAGGTTTCCAATTCTATTCACTTTTTTTTATCAATTTACAAATGGCTGGTTTGAAATAAAAACTGAAAATTGGTAAATATTTAAGCTTAAAACATGAATAGAAAAATCAGGATAAGATTAAATTTAATTTGTCTCTTATATGATGTATCCGACTCCGACTTAGCATTGCACACATATATATTTTAGAAAACAAAAAGAAAACACACATATATAAAAAATTAAGAATCCCTAAAATTATGATGATCAGTGATATGGTTGCCGTATAAGCTTCGTGAATATTTTGGATCTGAAATTATCATGAACTTGTTGTGTTAAATGGTGCTTCGTCGATGTTTTGATGAAAACAGGTTATTGGAATGTACTAAATTAAGAAAATTATGCATTTTATTTTTATCCTGATTTAGCCATGACTTTGCCACAATATGCATTGCCAACAAACGGAATAATACTACATAGGGTAGCCACCATTATCATGGTTGACACTGATAAGCAGCGTGATGGTAAAATTTGACCACGGCTTTGGCATACTAACACGGTGGCTAGATTTAACCACTGCATAGTCACAGGAACACGGTGGCTAAACTTAACAACAGCAACTTAGCAGCTTGTGGCTAAGCCGTGGCTTGATTACATATGAGAATCATCTATAGTGTAGTCGCGATATTTAGTCGTGGCTAAATATTGCCACGGTTTCTAACCATGTTGCAAGTTCCATGATTGGTTATTGTGGCATTTTCTCTTGGCAACTATAACACCCCAATTTTTGGGTGAAAGAACCACCTTCCTATGAAGCTATTCATTGAACTACTTGTCAGACTTACATTACGAAAAATAAAGTTTAAGATGGTAACCTTATAGGGTTTAAATACAATATATGTCAATCATACTATTATACGAAAACTTTTAAGTTTAAGTCTTCTAATACGAACACTTCAAGTCATGGAAGAGGCGGTATCCCAATGAAAACTTTAAAGTTGTAATAATCATTCCGATTTATACGGAGGCAACACCCAAATGCAATTAAGAAATTGAACTTATCATAATGTAGATACATGATCCAATACTTGTAATTAGTTTTAACCTTTGAGATAGATGTTCTTATTCTTCGATGATGCAAAACATAATATATGTAAATTAGGAGTCATCGTTAGATATTCCACATACCCATAAATAAAAATTAAGTACACAAACATTAATAAGTATCAGGGCATCATTCCTAAACACTTGATCTTCATATGCATTGTACACTTTTCCGATCTATATTACTCTATCACACACAACTACAACAAAAAACATTTAACGTACCTAATATACTATAAAAATCGTTAGAATGCTCTAAAGTTAACACCCTGCATGAAACTAAAGATAAAGATAATAATAATAATACTAATAATAATAATAATAATAATAATAATAATAATAATAATAATAATAATAAAATAAGGCATATATGTCATGCATAACACACCCAACATTATAGCATAAGGTTTAGGGCACTGCCCACAACATAGTATAACATTTCATTCCATAGTTCCCAAAATACATCAGTCTCAAACACAAGTCGCACAATAACATGGTTTACATACTACATAACGGAGTCACGACATTGTTCCCCACCATGAGCATCCCTATTCATCTACCTGCATCCGCCACTAATATGGGTACTCACCTACATAAATATAAGAAAATTATTATCGGTCTGAAATAACTACTGATAAACAAAACTAATAGATGGGTGTCTCAACACCCATGAGAAATGACTGAAATATCAAGAATATCATAATAACACTCATAATACAGTTAACTGGTGCCAGATTAAACCTTAATTATACTAGACCACAAGCTAGATCTTACAACTACACAATGCACATGCCTGAAAATGTCAACGGCAGTATGCCTAGAAATTTCATAGCTAGGAGGGATTCATGAAGAGAGAAAGAGAAGCATAAAAAAAGGGAAATCTACCACGCACACACACACACACACACACACACACATATGTATATACATATGGGCCTAGGTAAGGGCTTATATTATACGATTTTTGAATTTTGCGTTCAAAAACTATTAAGGGATATCAACCTTGAAGTTTTGTTAAACTGTAGATGAAAATCATCTAAACAGCTCAAAGTTGTTGGGACCTAATAAAACTCCATTGAATCTGATCCATTGTCATAAATCATATCTATGATATAGCAAGTAGAGAATCAAGCTGGGGGTATCGTAGAGACTTGGATGAGTTAAGTTCCTTGTTTTAACTCGATGAGCTCACTCCACATATTCTAACAAGTAAAAAGGAAACCCTAATCATTTGCTCATCAAAATGGTAAGTAAATTGAGGCAAAGCCTCTACACATGCACAACACACTCTTAGGCTTAACTAAATTAAATAACTTACTTAATGACTTGTTAAACCTCATTAGGTAAGTTGGGTTACAAGTGCAGTTAGTGAAAAATATCATACTTATGATTTCGTCAAATAGATTTAACTAGACAATTTTTTGAATGGGCCAAACAGTATCCAGATGTACTGAAATTCGGACGAATGGGCCCTCACATGCTAAGGAGTAGTTAAAAAAATTATTTTGTGTTGACCCATAAGCCAACATAGTAAACTAGGCCCAGTAATGTCAAGATAAGGTGCTAGGAACAGTATTCCTGGATCATACACCAATTTTTGTAAGTATTGTTCATATGCTTGAAGGTTCTAGATGGGTCTGGATAAAACAAAAGATTTAGCTTACACCTTGGGCTTGAATCCTGTAAAGTCTCAAGTCCAAAAGCTAAGCATTTGGGACTGAGCGGACTCGAGAATGATAGACATTGACAAGTGTATTTCTAGAGCTAGCTGGACCTTCCTAGCTTGGGAAATTTCCACTAGAAACACTACTAAGCCTTTCGCTCTCAAATGTTAGGGTGATGATGCTGGGACAACACCTAAGGTTTGGGTAAAAATTAATGCAATATCAGTACCAAACAACTAGGGTTTGGGATATTGTAATTAGAGCTAGGAAACTAAGGTTTCACATACTCCACGCTACCCGATAAACTAACCACATAAATGATTTTTAATTAAGCCTAAAATTTACATATTTCTAATAGACAATTATGAGTCGTTATGGGAATTTTACGGATTTTATTAATGCCTTTTAATAAGCTCATTGAGGAACACAATCTTAGAGAATGAATAACACATCATTAGCACAACATGCATACAACATATTTAAGGGTTTTCTTCAAACCTCTATTGAGGTTATTTTATCACGGTATTTTAACACAAATGAGGATATAAATTATTTATCGAAACAATGTATCTTACTACATTTACATCTTACAAAAATCACAAATATTAATTTACACATGAAAATGACATGCCTTTAACGTTTATCTACGCATAAAATGCAGATCTAAATGTTAAAAATACTAGAAAAATACTAGCAAACATAGATAGACAACAAAAAAACACAACAATAAGTGGTAGAGGAACATTTACCTCAAGGAGGACCAAGGGGAGGTCTCTTGGCAAGGCTTGCAAAGCCTAGGGAAGGCTAGGAGAAGCTAAAGAGAAAATGGAGGAAGCAAGGATAGGATGGAAGGTCGGAGCATAGAGGAGAAAGGGTGAAAAGTGAGGAAAATGCTTTCTATTTATAGGCAGAAATATAGTTCCACCACAAGGGAATGGGCCTCTGATAAGCTAGACCACAAAAAATGTTAGACTAGGCCATGCACACCTCTTTAACCAAGCCATGTGTAAAGTCAACTCATGAGTTTGGGTGCAAGGGCATTGGTGCAGCATCTTTGTGCTGGCCTAATTTGGGCGCAAGGATGCTGGTAGGGCACCTTGTGTCCAAACTAGGGCCTTAATACCTAAGGCACTAGTGCAAGGGTGCTGGCAGAGTGCCTTTATGCTGGGTGAATTTCACACATGCCTAGGGTTTTCTCCCGACTGGGGTGACCTTGGGAACTATGTCATGGGTCCTATAAGGGTTATGATCATCAAAAAGAGGTTCCAAGCACAAAATAAACAATCTAGACTTGAGATAGATATGGTTCTAAACATAATTGCACTCAACTCAAACAAAAATAGAAGAGAAGAGCTAAGATGCTGTAGTGTCCAACTAGGTGGCAACAAACACTAGGGAGACTATGGTCGTAGCTTGCACATAATACACCGTACATACATGTCCACACACGGAAAAAAGGGCCACCAAAGCATCACAATTGAGGTCAAATTTAAACAAGTAGTAAAATCATTACAAGAAAAGCATGGGTTTTACAACAACCTTTTAGTTTCCCACAAAAAATATGGCCAATTATCATCATCATTAGCAATGGCAATTGGCCATTTTTCTACAAGTGCACCACATACAATCCATAACTTTACAATTATCACCATTTGGGACTCAGACTTGATTCAACTTGGTAGGTTATAGAGTAGGATCTCGAAGTCAACTCTAAGCCAATTCAAAGTCATTTATCTTATTTTTTTGAATCCAATAAATAAAATCTATATTAATTTAGTATATATTTTATATTTGATATTAAAAATTGATAAATATATAATTTTTATTAATTTAAAGTATTGATTCAACTAAATTAAAAGAAAAATAACATCTTTAAATATTTTTTGTTACTTGGCCAAGGAGTCCATCACAAAAATTAGTCACTAATGAGTCATCTATAGAATTTAGCTCAGAAAATCAATAAGTGAAACTGATTCGAAATTCTTTTTATGTTAAAAAATGAGTTTTGAAACTATATCACGCATTGAGAGTTGGGTGATAAGAGCCAATTGGGGGTTTAAATATATGTAGGTCTTATACTTTTTGAAAAAATTATCAAATTTTCATAGTTTGGATGCCAATTACAAAAGAACATTGAACCATATAGTCACAATTATTTCAAAAAAAAAAATTGATGTGGTCAAATTAACATTTTTTCACGGTTTTGCTATTTTTTATCGAAGTATTTGGACCATATTTATTTCATATCAACTCAAAATTGTTCAAAATTTAGTAAAGTACTTGTAAGTTGTTACCACCCTCGGACATACATAATGTGACATCATTTGTTTTGGGGAAAATAATTTTTTTGAAAAATAATCTATTGCAAGATGATTGTAGCCAATAATGGCGGTAACACCAAATGAATAGTTAAAGAAACATAAAAAATTGTACCCACTTTTACTTTAAATAACATTAGTGTTATAAAGGTATTTAGTAAGTAGATGATTTGTTTGAACCTGATTGGGTCTTACAACCATATTGGCAAGGCCTTACAATTTTACTCTTATGAATTATTTTGGCTGATGATGTTTCTTAAAAAGGTTTTTAATAATCCTCAGATTCAAGTTAGTTATTTTCGGTTTTTCACTACAAGCAATAAAAAACTAATTTAAAATTTTAATAACTACCATAAAATCACTATGATTATTAATTTCGTCATTTGGAAACATCATTAGCTTTTTTTTTTACAAGTAAAATATTAGAATTTATTATAATAATTTTATAGGAAATAATATAGTCTTGTATAAGTAAACAATAAATTCCAATACAAGATCATGATTTTAGTTTCATTTCACATGAAGAACCTAATATAAAGGCAAAAAGTAGCCTATTGGGCATCTTGTTAGCCATCCATGATTATATGAATGGCTAGAGTTCTAATCTCTACCATCCATATAATCATGGATGGTAAAAATGGGATGCCTTCACAGTGATGGCATCCTGAGACTACATGCCCTCTTCTATAAATAGTTAAACATATTTTATTACGTAAAATTTTGAGCTAATTGTTATGCTAAATCAAACAAACTCATGCCCAAACTTGCTCCAAACTATTATGGAGTCTGGCATTAATCTAATTAGCCAAAGATGCACAAGGTGTAAGCAATAGTTAAAATTAAAAATAAAAATGTACAAATGTAACAAGTCTTCAATGATATTGCCTAACTGCAATTTTGAAATGTGAGAAAAGTACAGTTCGTTCTCTTACACTTTTTCTTGTTTGGTACGCAAGAAAAAGTGAAAAAAGAAAACTGTTGTCATACAAAGGAAAATTCCTTCACAACTATTTTCTTATACAAAATGCAATGAAATGAGAGAAATTGTGAATGATACTATATAATTTTTCATTCATTTCAAAATAAATAATTGTGAAAATATGGTTAGATAACTTTGATTTATTACTGTTTTCTCACACTCACTTTCTTTCATTTTCTCACTATTCAAACAGAATTTTAGAAATTCCTTCCCTCAACTCATAGCCTTAGTCTATGTCCACTCTAGCGGAGCATCAAATACAGTCCCACCTTAGGTTTGATACCATATGTAAGGAAGTGATCTAAGAACAACGTGATAGACTTTGTTATTTCTTCAAAAAATGGTTAATTGAAATTGAATATTTATATGGATACCCATACAAATATATTGAATTTTACTTGGATAGGTATTACATACAGGATTAATTTTTAGCCGGGATTACAATTCTCCTACTTTTAGAAAATTGTCATTAGAATTCTTTTCCTCAATCAATGGGTCTAGTCCATATCTAATTTAATACACTATTTAATACAATCCTAATTGGCTTTGTAACTTATTACATGAAGGTCAAATATGATATCCCAAATTTGCCCCACATTAAACACCTATTGAATTGAGCATCTTTGCAAATATTTGTCTATATAAGATATAGACTTGAGCTCATTTGAACTATGAGCAAGCCTAGCCACCTTGAAAATGGAGAGGACTCCAGATTTTATTTTTTTAAAAATATTTATTTAGTAATTATGGGATAATAATAAATATTGCTTTCCTTGGGAAGTGGCCAAAATGAGAGGAGGGAGATAGATATGCATCATTTTCACATGAGCCTGCCAGATCGAGAACTAATTCGAAGGGGCACTACACACATGCCCAAACTTGCTAAATTTATATTCGAGTTAATCTTTGATTTTAACTTTTTATTAGATTAAGAATTAGCTCGAGCTTACTCGATTTATGAACAACCCCAACTACAACATGAGGGGCTGGAAAATATTTTAAAAAACTTGAATTGAGAAATTATGAATTAATAACAATAGAAATTGTTTCTCAATAAATTGATAAAATGGGAAGAGGAGGTTTATATGCACCACTTAAATGTGTGCGAGGCAAATGCCCAAACTTTGGGATGAAGTAGAGACGAATATAAATATATCTATATCTGATTAGAATCCGAAAATCTGAATCTGAATTTGAGCATAATCTGAAGATTACATCTATTTTATTTATCATATTTGTAGTCAATCTAAACGTGCAAAACCCGAAAAAATAATATAGGTAATACAAATTAATCATCAATTTTACAATAATTTGTTTGTAAGCATACTAATTGTTTTCAAAGATAACTGACATTATTAGCAAAACATTTTTGACATCTCGGCTAACCTGACATAAACAATTACTAGCCAAAGACCTGCGAGATGTTTGAGATATATTTGTAATTGTTAAAAATATATATTAAGAATATACAAAATTGATTCAAGATTGTATATTACTATGTTTTTTTAAATAAAAAAATGAATTTTTATTTGATTTTAACAAAACATATAGTTGCATTCAAATGTTTAAAATAATTTTAATTTTTAGAAGTAGAAAATTTTAATAATAATTTATTTTTTAAGATTTTTAATTCAAATAAAGTTATACTCTAATTTTTTTAATAATAAATAAAAATATGTAAATAAATAATAGATAAAATTTGTAAAAAATTAAAGTAAATATATATTATTAAGTAACCAATTTTAATTTGATAGTATCATTACAAATATGTTAAGGTGTGGGTTTTCCACCCCCGCGAATCGTGCACATCACTTCGTGTTGGATTAGATGGTTCAGTGGGACAAAAAACGCCCTTTTCATGCAAAAAAACCATGCGAGTAAAATAACAATAAAGTGCCACAAACAATAAATAACACACTAGATTTTTTAAATGGTTCCTTAGAGTTCAACTTGAATCCTTTAAATCAGTCCATGGTAGCTTAACAGCCATAAATTCATTATTTCTTCTTAACACATTACACAAAATAATAAATTTTGTCGTCTTTCGAATTAATCCACCTTTCATAACCCTCACTCCAATGCCCTACTTTGTCCATTTCTTCTCTCCCACTCTTCATAATAACCCTCCCAATGTGTTAGAAGCGTCCAATAATGGTGGGGGTAATAAGTTTCATCTCGACCCGAAGTTTAGAAAGCCTTTAAATTATTTTTGGAGTAATAATGGACTGAACCAAACTTTTTGGGTTGGTTTAGAAAAAATAAATAGTGGGCTAGATCAAGTGGCACACGAGGGCTTGAAGAAATTTTGCGTGCACCTAGATGCAAGTGGTACACGTTGCGTCGGCTCAAATCCGGGCCTTGGATGGGTCACAAAACTAGTCGCGGATTTGATAAGAATGACGAACAACTCCTTACTGTTGCGGACAAGGCATACTTGTGGACATAGACCGTTGTAAACGGGCCCGATGGACTCGTTTTCTCTAGTGGTGTAGGGTTGAGTTCAAGGCTCCAGCAGCGGCTTTTATGGTGACTATGGGGGTGGGAGATTGCCCAGAATGTCAGGTCCATAACTGGTGAGTGGTTTGGAGGTGGTCCGGTGGTATATAGTGATGCTGGATGGCGACGACAATGCCATAAAGTACCGGCAGAACTGTTTTTAGGCTGGGACCAATCACTATTTTACGGTGACAGTGGCGACTTATTCGTGCAGGACACGACTTGGATTTGTAGTCGGTGACAAGGGCGACCTGTTGATGGCGATGACTTCTTCTACTGTGGTTGTGATTGGCTGAGCGGAGGGGAAAGATGGTTGTGCTCTACTGTGGCGCTGTGCTTCAATGATAAATCTCGATTGGGATTTACTCTTGGTGTTGAAGGGAGCCCGGTGTAATTGGTGATGTAGTCGGAGGCAGCTTGGGCTGGTAGGTCTACAAGTTAGCGGCTTTCTATGAACTTTTCTATTTTGATGCTCCGGTGATAGTCTTTTGGGCAGTTTCTCGGCGACGACAGGCTCTTCCGATGGTGTCTCTCAGATGAGTTATGTTCCCAGTTGTGAGCAGAATTTAGTGAAGGTTGTTTCATGGCTGGTGGTGGCTTGGATTGACTGGATGGAGGAGACCAGAAAGATGGCTGTTCCGGTCAGCAACTTCTTGAACCTTTTCTAGTGACGGTGGCTGTCACCGATGGTGGTTCTTGGCTGTGTTGTGTTGAGGGCACTTGAAGCTCCATGCCACTGGCCTTTGAAGTCGCTAGAGGTGTTGCTTCAGTTTAGTGAGCTTTTATGTCCACCTTCAACCAATGGCAATACTTTGAGACTGCGCTCCGATGTCTACGTCAGCGACTACTCGACTCCCAGCAGACCCTCAGCAACAACCTTTCAAATCCAAACTCCAGCCCTCGGCAAGCTTTGGCGATGGTTGCTGTAACACCCCGATTTCGGTTCACTTAAGAACCGAATCAGAAATGCTACGATCGAGTCGAGTCATGTTTAAAGCTATCGGTCGGTATGACTCGATCGATCAACTAGATCGAAATAACCCTCTTGGTGTCATGACAATGGAAGACATTGTCAAATAAACATCAAAATACATCAAATATAAATAAATACAAGAAAGAAAATCTTATGTTAAGCTCAAATGTGTTTAGCATTTATCTGTCCTTCCGCCGAAGTCGATATAGGATTTGCGAGACCTATATATATTATAAGAAAA
>JAVDBV010005011.1:0-11704 GCA_032619315.1 Piper longum | reverse complement strand
GCCGGCCAGGCCCTCAAGGCCATCTACCTCCTTTTCAGAGACGACGACCACCTCAAGCTTCCTCATTGCATCGCCGTTGCCGGCCTTGTCTGCGCCGTCTTCGCCTTCTCCATCCCTCACCTTTCCGCTCTACGTATATGGCTCGGCTTCTCCACCTTCTTCAGCTTCATATACATCTTTGCTGCCTTCGGCCTCGCCCTCCGCGACGGCGTGAACTCTCCGGCGAGAGACTACGGCGTACCCGGCACTAAGCCCACCAAGGTGTTTAGCACCATTGGTGCAATGGCCAGCCTAGTGTTCGTATACAACACCGGGATGATTCCGGAAATACAAGCCACGGTTAGGCCTCCTGTGATCAAGAACATGGAGAAGGCTCTCTACTTCCAATTCACTGCTGGAAATGTCCTCTTGTACTTGGTCGCATTTGTGGGCTACTGGGCATATGGATCCTCTACCTCGGCTTACCTTCTCAACAATGTCACGGGTCCGATTTGGGTAAGAACAATGGCCAACGTGGCCGCGTTCTTGCAGACTGTGATTGCGCTTCATATATTTGCGAGCCCGAGTTATGAGTATTTGGACACGAAATATGGGAGGAAGCAAGAGAGCCCCTTCTCCTTGTACAATCTATCGTTTAGAGTGTTGGCAAGGGGGAGCTATCTAGCAGTGAGCACATTCGTGGCGGCCCTCCTCCCATTTCTGGGGGATTTCATGAGCCTGACAGGGGCACTGAGCACTTTCCCGCTCACATTCGTGCTAGCAAATCATATGTATGCGAGGGTGAAGAGAAAGGAGCTCACGCCGTTGCACAAGGCATGGCACTGGTTGAACGTTTTGGTGTTCGGATTCTTGTCCGCTGCGGCGGCTGTGGCGGCTGTGAGGCTCATCGTCGTCGACTCCAAAACTTTCCACGTTTTTGCCGACCTCTAAGTTTTAATTGGTCTCTGCCACTCATCACCATCCTTATTCGACAAGTGGCGGCCAGAATTTGTCAGAAATCCATTTAATTGAGGATTCATTTCATATCATTTGACAAGCCTAATATTTGATGTTCTTAAATAGCAAGGACTATTTAACAAAAATAAATGCAGCCAGCATGATTTTGTTTTAATTATATAGTACACAAGAGCTAGGTGATGGGAAACACGGTGACATGAAATCTTGCTAGCAATAAACATACTGCTTCCCCAAAAGAATTCAATTTAGGTTTCCTTGCCGGGCAATGCAGGAGTGGACACAGTATTATCTGCTACACCAAACTTTATAGTTAACTGTCGTTTATCATACCCCAGAAAACAACAAGCTCTTTTAACCGCATAACTACAGCTATTACATTTTAGAAAGCCCGCAAACAATTCTATGAAAACATTTGCCTCACACCAGCAAATTTATGAAATCGAAATTAAAATGGCTACAAATCGGGGCTTATAAAATGACATTCAACATGTTACATGCCAATCTTGTGCTGGAAACGATAAATTATAACCACTTTTTATGTAGGTCAACAACGGCAAGCAATAACAACGGTAAAAGATATTGTGATGTAAGATGTACTCCACCAATGTACAAAGTAACCGGCAACAATAGTCCAATTCCAGTTTATTATGAATATTCTGCTCATCATGTTTTTTGCACGGCTCCATTTTCATTAAGGTACTCCACAAACTCATCTATCAGGTAAGGCCAAGCACCCTCAGCATCATAGTTTGATAAAGCCGGATCCACATTCTGCAAGGGTTAAATCAGGTACAATGAAACTATGATGGGCACTCTTTGACATGAAGTTACTAATATTAACGAAGAGATAGAAAACAATATATCACCAATCACTCGAGAAGTATCATTCCCATCAATACCACTAGGCCCCTTTCAAGTATTGTAAACTACGTAAATTCATAATACACAAGAATGTCTACAAACAGATTTGAAAAAATTCAAGCATTCAATGATGGAGAAAACTGGCCCTATTTGCAAGACCCTCTTCCAATCCACATAGTTTACAGACTTGTTAAATAGGGTCCTAACAGATGCTGCAGCGCAATAAATCGAATGTAGCAGTGCCTTATAGCTTTTTTCCATTAGCTAAACAATGAAGTGAATATTGAAATATGATTTCCGATAAAACATGATCATCATTTAATTGTAAGTCAAATCTCTCCCGCACAAGATGCCACACAGAAGAGAGAGTCAAAATTTGCTGCTGGTAATGGTTCACGGAGATGGAAAGAGACACAGACTCTTGTACTAACATAAAACCAATCGTAGTAATATTCAATAAAAGCCCAAAAGAAAAACAAATTAAATAAAGAAAAAGTTTACCTTGGCAAATTCCAAAAGCTGAGACCACGTGTCTCTAGAGATTGCCTTGTTATGTCTTGCCTACATAAAAAAAAATTATATTAAAAAAAAGGCTATACATCAATCAGATTCGAATAAAGAAAAAATATTGCATGGCACGATGAACAAAACTTTTTTCTCAACCATACTCCGGTGTCACTGTAATGACCTACCCAAGTACAAACAGACAGCCTACATCATCTCTTAAAAATGTTTAGCTGAATTTGAAGATCTATATGCACACCCCCACTACATTAAATCTTACCCCAATAGATATTAATATCGAACTAAACTGAGGGATCTCACAAACTACCTACATCAAAAAATTGTCTTTAAAATGTTTTTTTCTTGGACCATGGGCCTAGCCCACATCCAGTTTAGTACAGCCACCATTCAATTTGGTTCTAGATCAGTTCTAATACCGTCCAAGTGCAAATTAATAGGCTTAAGTTATTTTTTCAAAAGTTGTTAACCCATTGAAGATGACTCATACTAATATATTAAATCTTTCCCCAATAGAAATTAGATGTGAGACTGATTTTCTGGGATCTCACAGTCACTAATTAAAGTAAGAAAATAAACCAGAAGCCATAAGACTTTTGAACAAGGCGCCTTACTTGCAAGAACTGGCACCATTTGTCAACCAAAGGCCACTGCTTTTCGGCAAATAGTAACTGCCACATCCCAATTGCCGTATCCAAGGCCAAAGATTTTTGACCCTAAAAGGACATTATTTGAGGGTCAGAAGTGTTGACCAGTAAGTCCCAATATTTTAACAAATTACATGATACAACTATATTAGTACCTTTTCTTTGGCCCAACCAAATGCAAAGTTGTATATTTCTCGGAATTTATCTGCATCATAGTTGGGGAATAGCATTAATTTTGACACATACAGAATAGCTACATAGTATTTTCAAAATAAAAATAAAAACATAAATAAATAAACGAACCCAAAAGTAAACAGATCCAGGTACAAAACACCAAAAAGCTAACAGATATGACCACACTTTACGCCTCTGAGCCCAAACTACATATGAAACACTGGACAGATATAATTAAATAGCATGAATAGACTCACGTTCATCTTTGAGCTCATTGCGCATATACTGTAATCTTTCCCTGAACTTTTCAAGGGAATCTATCCTGCAACATAAAGCCATTTATCAGGAAGAAGCTAAACTATACAATAAACATTCTTACAACAACCAGCATAAAAATAGAACATCATGTATAGAAAAAGATTCTGAGTTCCTACCCTAGTGCCTGTAAACCACCAATAAACTCTTGGCGAGAAAATTCACACATGGTTGCAGCCTTCATATGCCATGAAACAACTAACTGTACCAAATGCGAGGAACAAAATTAATATTTGCCAACAATGAACGTTCATCTAAAACAAATCCCAGATAAAAAAAACTACAGACAGTAGGTTGAAAATGACCATTATATGTTTACCATAACAATATCTCCTGGATCCACCTGTCAAGAGACAAAACCAATTGTCTGTCAATGTATCAAAATTTAATAAAAATGCAAGCCAAAGAATAGACAGAAAGATGTGACATAAGACAAGATTTTTTACACTTTCCATGGGCTATCAAGTGATTATTTTAAAAGATTCAAGAATATCAGACGTGTCCTGCATTCTACCAGCCTATAACTCAGCCAGCCATTGTCGTTGTTACAATAGATCCACTCCACCCTAACTGGGAAGATATCCCATTCAGCATTTATAATAAGTTATGCATTTAGTTCCATTTAACGGAAAATAGAATTGGCTTGAATCTCACAGCATGACCACAATATAACTTTTCCATAGCCCCCTTTTTTCTCTCATTGATAGGCACCACTCACACACCCTTGTTTCAACAATGCCATGGACAGAAAGATATGAAAGGAGTTCATTAATCATCACCAAGAGAGTATCTATAATTTAGCATATAAAGCGAAAGCCATCAATTATGAACCTATGTGGCAGCAGCTATTTCTTGTCAAACCTGGGTATTTACATATTAGTCAAGTGTGTAAATCAAATGATGTTTTTTTTTTCTACCACAATGTTCATTACTATTTATACTTTCTTGTCTAGTTCGTAAATTGAAATTTGATTGACTATGTTTGTTTTCACTTTCCAGTAAGCAGTTAAAAAGGTCTGATTTAAGAATGTCTCCAAGGAACGCAATGAAATTACAGACAGCTTGGCACCCTATTTCTGTCAGCACCAGCCATTAGGAGGTGCCTCCCTGTCATTGAAGACATTATCTCCAATCTCTATGGCATGATCCCATCGAATTCACCCCTAAGAATATCTGGTTCCCTGTTGACCAACAACATTTACCAGGGCCCAATAATAAGATACCAAAGCATTTACATGCCAATCTCGAAGCACACTAGTTGTTAAACAGCACAATGGTACAACCCTATGTGGTAAGCCTAACTTTTTTCAAAAGTCTGCCGAGCACCTGACTACTCTCTTGGTAATTAAACAAGATGGAATCTGGAAATATGTTATGATTCTCTTTGCAATATGTCAATTAAGTCTCTAGCACAAACAGGCGAAAATATCAAAGGCCCAACAAGTAGAGTACACAAGACATCTGAACAACAGATTTGAAACAATGATGTCATCTTAAGAGGATCTAGTGCATCTAATTCACAGGTTTATATGGGAATGTCAGCATATTGTTACACCATGCTAGATAAAGCCAGACATGTACTTTTTTCCTAAGTACCGCCCCAAAAGCTCAATCAATGCTTCCACTAATTGATAATATTAAGGGAGCTTGTGATCCCATCCACAGGTCAGGAAGGAAGACCAGATTTCAGTAATTTCTAAAAAGCTATAGTGGATAAGGAGAAGGAAGATGGGTGGTTGTGGCGTGGCCGCGTGGGGAATTCACTACTAAGGTGCATAGAGTATGAAAATATTCTAGCAAAAAATATAAAATTTCAAATGTAACACCATAGCCACAGTTGATATACAGCTTTATCACAAAAAGAAGAAACAACTTAAGTGGTAATTACCTGCAGGTCATTGCAAAGCAGGGTGATGCCATCAGCCATAATCATATCAACATATGGATCTGTACACAATTCAGTAAAGCTACTATCAATCTAGCATGGGGGTTAAATGGCACGAAAAACAGAGGAAGATAATTATTGGTATGGTATTTACGTTTAAGAGGCAATATAGATCAGCAATAGAGAGAAAGTAAACAAACAAAAGGAGCAAACAAATAATTTGAACAAAGTAGTCATTCGCTAGAAATAAATATGATGATTATCTGGCTGTGGAAAGCTTTAGCCAAAAAGAAATAGCATTTTATGACAACCAAACATCCCAGATTGACAACAATGAACCAGCCTTCCTTACCTTTATATCGGCTGTACAGCTCTTCCAGATGTCTTGAATCAGTTACTCCTCTAATATGAGGGTGACTATAGAAAATATCAAATGCCCCTTCTAGATGCCAATCACTGGTCTTTAGAGCTTGTAAAGCAACTTTTTCACTGCAAGAAACAAATTTATAGTCACCTGCTTTTTGTTTATGAGATTAAGAAAACATAATTCTCTTCTCTCAAAGCATAAACCACTTTCCAGCTTTACATTCCACAAGAAAACCACCTCTAAAGTATAAGGACATAATACGACGAATATATGGGGTATTTATTAGCAATGGTATAATCTAAAAGGAGACTAGTTCTGCAAAGAAAAAAAAAAAAAAAACTGCTCAGCGGTGGAATATGAGTAACTTCTATCATTCCAATTCCATTTAGCTTTTTATTTAATAGCATTTTCATTCAAAATGTGTGTTTACTGACCAGAAGCTATCATTATATTTTTTTTATCTTTACAAGCAAGTCAAAGATCCCAATAACTTTTAACTTAAAGACTTAGAAGTTATGTAGAACAATCTATTACCCCTGTTTTTCCTCGTCATTCTCTCTCGGTGACATAATTCATTAAAGACACTTCCTATGAACTTCCTCAACCAAAGATAAGACCAATAATCTGAAAGTATCGGATATAGATTTCAATTTTCTTAACACAGGAAATAAGAAGACTAGTTGATGCCTACAAGACCATTTTTTTGAAAAAACGAGATATGTTTGATTTGAATATCTGAAGTAAAAAGATAGGCTACCTGGTACCAGTTATAGCCATAAATTGCTGGATTTTGTCACGATGCCCTCTTCCCAATTTATGCTGTCAGCAAATGAAAAAAATTTCTCGGCATTAAAAGATCTTAGCAAGGAAGCGCTTATAAAGTTTTACAAGAAAACTATTTTGAAATACAATATAAAGACAACATTTCAAGACCAACACAAAAAAAAAAACTGGAGCCATGTTCCACAAGTATATGGTAAGACCAAAAATGCATTTTTTTAATCGGTAGTAAGCCATAACATACATCATCAACAAGAGCCACATCAAATGATAACATAAAAAAATGGAGAAAGAGGAGCTCCCACAAGAGCTGTGCACCAAGGGAATATAATGATATTTTTTTTATTCACAATGGTAACAGACTAGCCTAAAAATCCTGTTTACTTCATAAGTTATGTAAGTATATGCTCCAAAAATGGTTTTCTGGCAGCAACTGTTAATTCCTTTTTACTAAAAATGACTTCTTACAAGAATAGAAAGAGAATGACGATACCAAAAGAGTTTCTGCAATGACAAGAAAATAAAATGCCCATCAAAAGGAAGCCAAATAAAGATCACAAACTGGCGTTCGACAAGTTAAACAAATCCCAGACGTACATCAAACGCCCAACAAACAAGGTCATGCTTGATACTAAGGCCGAAGAGGATCTATGAAGTCTCAACCATCAAATAAATGATATAAAACATAGCTGGCTCTAAGAACAACAAAATTCTAAACAGCAACAAATGAATGTCATATTTTAATAGCTGGATTCAAATAGGAAGTCTCAACTACCAAACGTAGCAATAATCCTTAACTGGCTCGAAACAAATGAAGGACACATTTTAGTAACCGGATTCATACACGAACAGCTTGATCAAATTTGATAGCAGGACACTAAAACTTACTCAACTTTATGACTGATCAAATTTTAGAGAACTAAAAATAAAACATGCATAACATGGCCACCTCCCAACATGCAGAAACACATAAAAATTAACTCGAACAGCTATGATCATTCTACAATTATTATTATTATGCCACAAAGCTACCAAATGAAGACTCCACCCTACGCCAAACGAATCAAGACTTTTCTACCGAGTGCTCTTCAATTGAAACCGATTCTCACAAAATCAAAAGCATCACAATTAAAAACCAAATGAATCAGCCATATAGTCACCAATTACAACACTTACAAAGCATACGAAAAATTAAACCCCCATCACAGAAAAACAAGTAGGAAGGCTCCGACTTTCGCAAACGCATACAATTAATCTCACTCTAGGATACCATAATTGAACGGATAGAATCACACAAGCAAAAAGACGATCATCTGACGAATTGGAGCACCATATCATAACAAAAAAAACGAAAATTAAATAACTAAAAAAACAAACATGATCAATCAATCAAGTAGTAGAATCAAGACATAAAAAGTGAATCGGAGGGTCACAGACCATGGTGGATTGGATTGGAGGGGTAGAGGAGTGGAATGCAGGGCTGGCTCCCCCCCTCCCCCACCCTTAGGGAAAGAAAGCTGGGCAAAGCTTTTTTCATATGTTTGTGGTCGACACAAAATATTGAAGTGCGGGTCCCACAGATTCTGTTTCTTGAAGGGTGGGCTCCAATCCCAAACCAGTGGGCTTGAAAACTGGGGGCTATTTTCTTCGATTCGTTTATGTTTATTATTATTCACCTTATATATATAAGCAACCTTTATCAAACACCTAATGATATTACTATAAAAAGTTATATGAAAGGGGAAAAAAAATGTTACACTGACTTTCTCGACCAACGTTACGTCCTAAGTTAGATTTTTTGAATTAAAATTATCACTTACCCTTATTTTATATCGTTGATGATGAATATCGATATACCATGATTCAAGCACATATAATGGAGAAAATTAATTAAAATATAACATTCTATGACTTATTAAGTGTATAAACTAGTGCATTACATTTGATATTTATTATTAATATATATTAATAATATTACAAAAAATAATATAAGAAAATATGATTAATTATTATGTTTAACTATAAATAGTGAATATATGTTTAATTTCAACAAAAGTATTGTTTTTATGATATAATAGTTATATGAAAATATTTAAATTAATTGAGAAAATAATTTTAATTTTATGTTAAAAATATGTAAAAATGTATTAATAAGTAAAAAAATTAATTTCATTAAAGAATAATAAATATAATTTATCATTTTTAAATTTTTTAATTCAGATAAAATTATATACTCTAAGGTTTCTTTAACAAAAATAATAATAAGTCAATAAATAAATCCTAAATTGTGGGTTAATAAGTAAAAATTTTAATTCAAGTAATAAGGTTAGAAATATTTAAGCAGAATTTCTTCATTTTTAAGATACTCATTTTAGGTAGAATTAATATACTTCAAGTTTTTTTAATAATAATATTGTTTAGTCGAACCTATCTATCATCGATCGAAACGAAATCACATACAGCCCTCGACCCATCTATTCTTTGGTCGAACCCAACCACATTACCCACTTGAAGTGAACTAACATGGTGCAGCCATCATCAAGGAAGATATATCTAAAGTTGTTCTATGATTTTGGAGGTGAGAAGATAAGAGGATGATAATAAAATGGTGAAGATGTAAGGACTGATAGCCTCGATTCATGGAGCTAACCTGTGGCGGCAGCTCCTATCTATATACTTTTCAAAAACAAGCAAGAACGGAGGGGGGCACCAGAGAAGTTGCTCGTTAGGCGAGCAATGTCAGCGAGCATCTCTGCTCAAGCACTAAGGGGTGAGCACACCTTGCTCATGCGAAAAGACAAGACGCCTCTCCCCATCTACCACCATTGGCTACCACTAAGACCTCTGAAAATATTGGGTGGAACTGCACGGAGTAAGAGAAAACGCAAGACGTTTCAGAGACTTGCTACATTTGAAGCAAGTAGATTTTAGAGTTACCATCGTCTATGTTATAAGCGACCAAGTGCAGAAGACTAGAAGCGTGAAGGACTGCTGCTCGTGCAGAGGAGACTTGGGAGGTGGTGACCAATTCTAATTAAGGTCACCACCTAGTCACCGTCCAAAGTCGCCGGGGCTATTTTGTTGTTCTTATTGTTAGAATTTTATTTTAATTTTATGTTGTCGTCATCATTTATATATTATATATAATTATCTAAATATATCAATTAATAATATAATTATTTTTTATATTATAAAACTTCTTTTCTTATTCTTGTGATTTCTTTTAGCATTCTAAATTAATTATTGGTCATTTGAGTTATTCATGTAACTTTTTGATAGGAAAAGTCATAAATGCGATACTTATCTTTGAGGTCCTTCAGTAATTTTCTGTCTTTACCTTCTATTATTTTGACAGTACAATAGAAGATCTCTAAGAATTAAAATTATCATTGGCAAAAGGTGTGAATAAGCCTACAATACTTTGGGCCCTTTGGTCAAATATTAGTTCTTTTCATAATATATACATAGAACATATATAGTCAGAAGTTTATTTATTTACTATTTTTCTTTTACATGTTATAAGTTATTTTGAAATACCATATTTAGATGAGAGAGAGTTAAAGATAAAATGAATTAGAAAAAAACATCTTTCATATCATCATAGCACTAATAGTGAATTTAAATTTTGAATTACATCAAATGTGAAAACAACTTTCTTCAATGGAGATTTTTAAGAAGAGGTTTATATAAAACAACTTTATTGGTTTTCTTTAATTGATGATGAACACCTTATTTTTTAGTTTAAGAAATTGATATATAGACTCAAACAAGCCTCGTGTAAGTGGTATCTTAAATTTCATAATGTAATCTCTTTATTTAATTTTATTGAAAACATTAAAGATCTATATATATACCATAAGGTTAGTGAGAGTAAAATTATTTTTCTTATCATATATATATCGATGATATATTGCTTGTAACTAATGATATGAGATTGTTATATGAAGTTGAAAAGTTTCGCTTTAAACATTTTGGTATGAAGGACATGGGTGAAGTGTCTTATTTTATTAACATTAAGATTCATATAGATAGATATTAAGGTGTCTTGGGCTTATCTCATAAGGCATATATCAATAAGGTTTTCTCGAGAGAATTCAAAACGAGTAATTGTACATCTTCGATAGCTTTCATATGAAAGAAGACAATATTAATTTGGGTCAATATTTGAAAAATAATCTTCAGGGGAACAAACGAAAAGTATTCCATATGTTTCAATTGTTAGAAGTCTTATGTATGTGCGAGCCTATATAAGACCAGACATTTTATTTGTTGTTGGAATGTTGGGGAGATGTTAATGTAATCCTAACATTGATCATTTGAGAGCTATAAAAAAAAGCTATTAGGTACCTTTGAGGAATTAAAGATTACATGCTTCTATATAAGAGATCTTCTAACTTGAAGGTTATTGGATACTCGAATTCGGTGATTCTCGTAAATCCACATTTGGATACATCTTCATGCTTGCTAACGAAGTTGTATTGTGAAGTGTAAAGCAGACTTTAGCTATCACTTTTACCATGGAAGTTGAATTCATTTCCTGTTTTGAGGCTATAGTTTGTTCGGTTGAAAAGTTTCATGTTTGGGCTTTAAGTTGTTTAGTCTATTTCAAGACCTTTGAAGATGTATTCAGATATTATACTATTTGTAAATTATAATAAAAATGGAAGTCAAAGTAAACATATCGATATGAAATATTTAGTCGTTTGAGAGTGCATTAAGTAAATGAATTACTCATCAAACACATTAGCACTAAATTTATGATTACAAATCTTTTGACGAAAGACATATCATCAAAGATGTTTAAGGATCATGTAGCTCGTATGGGACTTGTTGAATTTTAAGTTTGATATACATGTTATGTAACACCCCGTTTCGATTCACCCTCGAACCGACCCGGAAGTGTCATCGGCGACCGAACCTTTCGCTAACCTATTAGATTCGGTTAAGCCGACCAGGATCTACCCTCGGCGTCTTAAGACGGAGATGCAAATATGTAAGGCATGGATGATATGCTTGGGTTCTAACGTGGTCCTACATGCATGCCATGATATGTAAACAAAATAAAACAAAAACGACAAACAAGAAATACAGAGAAAAACATTTATTTCTACGAAAAACCAGACAGAGTTTCCCCTAAAAGTGCAATAAGGGCCAACCTGTCCACAACAAGAATACTTATATATATTCAATCAAAAT
>JAVDBV010005010.1:0-15794 GCA_032619315.1 Piper longum | reverse complement strand
TACGGCCACGCCGGCCTGGCCAAGAAGGGGGAGGACTACTTCCTCGTCAAGCCCGATTGCCAGCGGATACCCGGCAATTCGTCTTCCTCCTTCTCCGTCTTCGCGGTACCACCTCAACGTCTTCTTCTCCGTCGTTTGATTTGTAGAGATCGTGGATATTGTACATGTTTTCGATTGCTTGTGCCAAGGATTGGTTCTGGTTGATGTGACGCGCAGATTTTTGATGGGCACAATGGGGTTTCGGCGGCGGTGTTCTCCAAGGAGAATTTGTTGAACCCTGTTATGAGTGCCATTCCGCCGGGTGTTGGTAGGGAAGAGTGGCTTCGGCTTCTCCCCCGGGCTCTGGTTGCAGGTTTCGTGAAGACAGACATCGATTTCCAACGAAGAGGTTGATTGGAAATTGAAATGTTGACGTTGCCTTTGCCTGGACTTTTGATATGGTGTTTGTGACTGGCCTTAATTTGGTTATCGTTGCAGGGGAGACTTCTGGGACGACGGCTACATTGGTTGTGGTGGATGGGTTTACGGTGACAGTGGCGTCTGTTGGGGATTCGCGGTGTATACTGGATTCTAAAGGGGGTGTAGTGTCCTTGTTGACCGTGGATCACAGGTTGGAAGAAAATGTTGAGGAGAGGGAGCGTGTGACAGCTAGTGGAGGTGAAGTTGGAAGGCTTAATGTCTGTGGGGGCACTGAGGTGAGTGACAAATTGAACTTAATTTGGAGATAATTGAGACGAGGAGCTTGTGGATGGTCGGGAAGAACAAATGCATTGGCTTCTTTTTTTTATCTCATGTTCGATATAATATTGGTATTTTGTTGATCATTTTCCAGGTAGGGCCTCTACGGTGTTGGCCTGGTGGGCTATGCTTGTCTAGATCAATTGGTGATATGGATGTAGGGGCATTTATCGTCCCTGTACCACATGTTAAGCAAGTGAAAGTATGTGTTTCCATTTATTTGTTACTTTCCTCGATGGTGTTTGTGATTTCTTTATACATTACTTCAGATCGATGACTGATATCTTAATTTGCAGCTTTCAAATGATGGAGGTAGGTTGATTATAGCATCTGATGGCATCTGGGACGCCTTGTCATCTGAGGAGGCTGCACAATGTTGTCGAGGACTGCCTGCAGAAATCTCTGCCAAACTTGTTGTGAAGGTAATGGAAGTTTCGGAATATTATAGCATTATAGCAGTCTTAAATGAATTATATAGTTGGCGTGTTGTTCATGTTGTCTGTTAAATATTTGTAGGAAGCTTTGAGGTCAAGAGGCTTGAAGGATGATACAACTTGTGTAGTTGTGGACATTATTCCACCTGATCATCTGGTTTCACCTTCATCACCAAAAAGGAAGCAAAATAGATGGAAGTCATTACTTTTTGGAAAAAGAGGTGGCAGTAAACAAATAAATAAGTTGTCTTCTGTTGGTGCTGTAGAAGAAATATTTGAGGAGGGATCAGCAATGCTTGCTGAAAGGTTTTCTTACATCTTCCCTTTCTCTGCTTCCTATAGCTTTAATGAGGTTAAATTGCAGCACTGTCAAGTTGTAAATAAGTTTCGTAGCCAGTTTTCTATAAATTCTGGTTATGGCATTTCATAGTGGATGCGTATATCATGCAACTGTTCTGTCCAGTACTTGCCGTGCAATAGTTGCCATTTTCTACTAAACAGTATTTTGACGAGGAAAGACAGACTGCCCAAAATCTATACCTATGTTTTTATTTTATGGAAACAGAACTATGCTATATATAACTTAAAACAAAGTTGAGGATCAATTGATGGCAGTTTCGAGTACGCTGAATGGTAACTTTTACTGGCTTGAGATAGGAGGTCACACGCAGAAGCACTCTATCATTATTTTAACAATGAAATTGGATTGGTGTTTAAGGATTGATTCCTTGCTTCTGAGAAGTTTTTTTCTTGAATATGTAGAAATAAAAGTAACATTCTCATTATTCACCATTAACTTCTTCACCTTAATTTTTATATATAACTATTTGTCTCTAAATTTTGGAAGATGGCGATTTTATATTGAGCTTTTGTAATCTTTGTTTAGTGGAGTCTTCCCATGTCAGTGGTTTCCTTGTGAATTGTCCATCTCATAAGAAGAATAGAAAACTCAAATGAATTAATCTAAGGATTTGGCATCTGTCCTCTTTCCAGGGGACGCTATTCTTTGTGTTTTTCTTTTGCAAAGAAGACTTTTCTTTGCGTTTGTTTTGCGAACAGGGAACTTTTACATCTGTCTGCTTTTTGCAATTTGCATTTTCTAACATTGAGTGCATTAGTGTGACTGTTTTACACGATATGAAATGGATTCGTTTCAGTTGTGGCATTTGGAATGTATTATTATTTCCATTTAATGATTTGGTTGGTGTGTCTGTTCACCATTTGAACATAATTTCATTACCTCATACTACCAGATTTCATTTAGTTTGCTGTATTTGTTGACGGCATTTAGCTGGACTGGGTGTTTTTAAGGTGATGGAATTTTCCTTTTGTGTGTTTCAGGTTGGGTCCGGGCTTCTCATTTACTACAAACTCTGGTCGTGTCAAATGTGCTATATGTCAAATGGATCAAACACCTCAAGAAGATTTACCGGGATCAGGCTTTGCATTTTCACCCACGTCTAAGCCCTGGGAAGGTCCTGTCCTTTGTCCAGATTGCCGGCTTAAAAAGGAGGCAATGGAGGGAAAACGGAGAATCCAACATTAGGTTTCTACCTAAGAAAAGCTGGTTTGTTTTTTGTTTCCAGCCGGGGTGGGGGTGGGGGTGGTGGTTAACCCATTGTATGGTAGAAAAGCTTGCCAAATGATTGAGACTGATGGAACTGTTCGATTTTGATATTGAAGTTTGAAGAGAAACACGTTCAGAAAGTTGCGTCTAGCAGTAAGACAGGAGAACAAATTGGAAATTACCTGGGTTGAATTGGGGTGAGCCTGGGATGAAAACACCCACAACCGCATCAGCAATAAGGCCAACGGTGGTTTGGGCAAAATGCACTATATTTTCTCATTTTCGGCACTACTGGAAATGTGGTGATAAAAAATTGCAGGCATTTGGTGCGTTCTTCCAACTTTACATTCATATGGCATTCTTCATATAATGTTATCTCTCTCATTGACAGGACTCTTTTCATTTGGTTTGGGCAAGAGTCGGTATTCATCTGACGAGAAGGAAACTAGCGCACCTGCTGGATACTATTTTTTCCCGTTTCTTCTCCATCGCCCGTCTGTTTCATCTAGGCATCAATTCTACGTCTATATACACGTCTGGTTCATGTTTTTTAGCTCAAGGAAACTGTCTGAAGTAGAAACTAGGTGCCACCTTGAGACTTGTCTGTTGCCGGCGATCCTTCTGAGCTCCGTTCTGGTCTGGTAGGATGATTTTGATTTAATGGTAGTGAATTGTCAAAAATGTTGTGCGAGAGTCGATTTGGCGGCGATGCAGCATATAGGAAGGAGATCTCCATCACTTCCCTCCTCACGGCTGCATGCTCCTGCCTAACCCTCTGAGCGTGCAACAATGTTAGATAGAGCCCGCCAGCGAGGAGAACGGTGGCTAAGCCGAAGACCCCTGCGGTTGCAAATAAGCCTGTGCCAACGACGAGGCAACTACTCCGTGGCCTTGTCCACTGGCTTATATGACCTGATTCCACTCCTATTCCGATCATCAAGAGCACCTCTCCAACAGCAAAGCATGTCCTGCACCGTTGCCTAATTGATAAGAACTGGACGAATAGTTTAAAACGACACAACTTCCTAATTTTCATGGATTTCAAAGCCTTCCGGACTTTCCTGTCAATTTTTTCCCTATGCATATAGGCAATGCAAACAAAAGTACGTGGTAAAGAGCAGTAGAGCAGTACCATGCATGAGCTACATCAAAGCTGCAAAAGAGATGACATCGGTAGCATCAACTGTAAAAAATAAAGGGTGTTACCATGCGGCGGCGAAGATGAAGCAGGCCTGCAGAGTAAGGCTTCGGTAGGATTCTGGCATCCAAGGAGTAAGATTAGCAGATGGATCTGGCTCGCTTAGAGCGACCAAGATATAGCTATGCTTGGCCACCATGGCCACCGCAAGGACCAAAAATGCTCCCAACCCACAGGTCAGTGGTGTCCTCCCACTGCCACTGTAAACACATTCCCTATTCTTATCTTTCTCGCCATCCCCACCTATCCATATTACCTGCAAGCATGAACATATTCTGCTATTAGAATGAGTTTGGGATGTCATTTGTCAATATAAGCTGGTATATCACTGTGCATAGTTAAGTAGTTATGAGTGGGTCATCACGGGAAGAGAAACGATGAAACTACCTCTGATCTCGTGGCCTCTGATACAAGGCAGAGAATGAAACAACCGAGGCCGCAGAGTATGGAGAAGATCATGAGCGCAACACCCAACTTCATTGCCACTCGGTTGCCTCGTCGTGCCGGCGAGAGATCTTCATGCGTGACGGGCATCTTGATCTCTACCGCACCTGCAAGTTTATTAGCAGCAGTTGTAGAGGATGTAAGAGGATATAATATATTGTGTAGAGATTGATCAGCTTGTATGAAATGTGAATAATGGGTAGAAGGAGAAGAATCGGAATTGCTTGGAGGTAGAGAGTGGGGGAGGGGATACTTGACCTTCCTTTCCATGTAAACAAATATTCGAGCTTGGGCGTCTGTCTGTGTAAGGTCAGACTCATTGACACGCAATGGGGTGTTATTAATTAGGATTTATGTGGGTCATGAGAAGAGGCTCCTCCATATTTGAACGTCACGAGATAAACGCCTGCTTCTACTTGCGTGTAATCCTCTGCAACTAGCGGTGCCATTCTAAGACAGTTTTATGAATCCCATTCTTTCTTAGCTCAAGATTGGATATGAACGTTACATTGCTTCGTTTCATTGACCTCAAATAAAGCTTACTTAACTAGCTATTCAAACGCAGCCAACAAGCACCAAAAACAGATTTCTTAATGTACCTCTTGTTCGTGGTTTTGTGTAACGCAAATTTACAGGAAAAATGAGTAAGTAGTTGCAGAAGCATCATACAGGCATTTTATTACATAAAAAGTACCATACAGGTTTACAGCTTTTGCCATGAACAGGGGATTAAAAGTAAAACGGAGCTGATTCTGCTTTAAAAACAGTGATTGACATCAAGTATCTTGACACAGACAAAATCAACTAGTAACCCACCTGCACAAGACTTGCCCTTCTTCGAGCAGCAACATCTTTCCTGATTGATATGCCTACCTTCATGACAGTCCACACTTTGAACCACTTGGTTCGTTTGCAAGGAATGCCCGCGTGGAAACTGACAGATGGGAAGTTTCCAGACAGAGAGTTGATACACTGTGGTTCAGACCTATGACCAGAAGAAGCTGGGAAGTCCCCAGCCCAATTGTTATCCTGATGCCCTTTTGGTTGATATAATTGAGTTGCAGAACTGATTCCGTTGCTTGGATCAGGAATATAAGGCCACGGAGAAAAAATTGGCAATGCAGCTAGTATTTCAGTGTTGGAAGGGCTTTTTGGAAGCTCATGGTGCCAATCTGAAGCTCCATGTTGAACATTCATATGCTCTCCTGGCTGAGTATCTGCATTAGTTAGCCAACAAGTGTTTGAAACCATGGCTTCCTTGAAAAGATCACTCATTATAAGAAGATTACCTTCATGACAGGGAATTGTCATAAAGCTTGATGCAAGCAAGGAATTTGGATAAATTTGGGATGACTGCCCAACCAGAGGAGTAATATTTTGCTGATTGTCATATGCAACTTTTTTGAGAGTTTCCACGATATTCTGAGTATAAAGCAATTTCATGTCAATAACAGCAATATGATTGTCAACGAAGTTCAATATTTTTCATTGCATTGCTTAGTCAAGCATCCAAATATCATGAGGAATAATTCATTTGAAGAGTAGAAATTTGTCTAACGCTTGTTTAAGTTCTGATAACTTGATTTAAAAAGGAGAAATGAGCAAATAATATCTTGAACGAAAAGAAGCAAAGAATAAAGTGGCTAATAAAAGCTAGAGGAGAACATACAGACCTGCTCAAGGGTAGTGAATTCATGCTGATCTTTATATCCCTCTCCAAAAAATGTAGCACCAACAACCTCATAAATGGAATTGAGTCGAAGACAAACTCCATGAGCATTAAACTCATAAAGCTTATCATTTACAGAGCATTCCCGTGCATGTTGAGTTATAGTTTTCCACATCCGGTCTGGAAGTCCTCCAAGTACGTTCTACATAATATCATATAATATCATAAGATGGGGATGAACTGTTGATTAGGTCACGCATAAAGGTGGTATGACTTAGTATCCTACATTTTGAAGCCCAGAAGAATCTATAACCAGACACTTCAAGAAATCCTCTACAGTTCTGATTCCATGCTTTAAAAGTTTTTTGTGATAAGGACCATCTTTTCTTATCCTCTCCAGTCGCCATATGTAATCACATAGGGAAGGAGGGTGAAGCTTCTTGTTTGCTGAATAAGAAATATAAATGTTAGGTTCATTTTTCATTTTCAACATAAACGGCAGTTTCATAGACACAAACACTTAAACAGTGTAATTCATTCCTGTTTTATCAAGCAGGTATGTTCTTAGATGGTAGTGACTATAACATGGAGACTGCATTTACCTTTACAGGCTATTGTAAAAGATTTAAAATTAACAGCAGATAAAAAATCCGAATATACAATCTAGTGCTATTGCATTCAGAACACAACAAAACACTGTGTAAGCAGTTCATATTAGAAACAATTTGTGTAGTAGAGCCAATGTGTAAGGCATGGTATTTCATAGCTCATTCTCTTTGTACAAAACATTTAAAGGTCGTAACTAAATACACAAAAAATTGTCTCTAGTTACTGCTGATATTCATTATCTCATATATATATACATATATGGAATTATGTTCTGCTCAAGAAAAGTCTTGAATTTCTATAACAACCAATTAAAGGCACGGGAACGAGATGACTTACATTCTCCGCGATAATCTTTTACAACAAAGGCTCCACTCCTTGCTTCTCTAATCCTCACTCCAGGACAATAGCTTTGGATGACTTTGACACCAATCCTAAACTTCCTGCTTTTAGTCCAACTGGAGTTATCTGTGAATCTCACCTTACCCAGGAAGCCAACCCCATCAGTGATTGTTACTAACAGATCTCCGGTCAGCAGTGGTTGCTTACCCTTCCTTTCAGAAAGCACATTCGCATCAAACTCTTCTTCATTCCAATCTTCAACACCCTCTTCTCCAAAGTTTCCTTTAAGTACTACGATCTCAGCTTTCAATGAAGACAGTGGACCACTAGCAACAAGCGCATTTGAATCACAATCAAGCACACGAACTTGGATGGGAGAACCATCTTCTGTATCTATGTTGCAGCACGAGAAAATTGTAGGTGGCAACTGGTTTGAGAAATGTAATTTCCATCTTATTGCCTGAGATATCGCAGTCTGGTTCAAACCAAAGCTTCTAGAGAAACATTAAAACAAAAAGTCAGTTAAGCATGAGTTCATATACAAGTTCATTCTATTTATTCCATGAATCATCATAGCACCGTATATTTGAAAGGAGAGAGAACGTTTCATGGAAAAGTATATATAAATAGAGAACGGTAGGACGATACTTATGAGCTTATTGTGAAAACAAGCAGGTTGAAATTTTCAAGACAAACAACCTACCATGAAGCTGATTCAAGCCCATAAACAAAAAAACCAACAAATTAGTCCAGAAATACCACTAATGATTAAGTAAATAAAGCAATAATTAATAATACTTCTCAAAACCAAATATTTAAACAGCATTTCAAATTCATTTTAATGGAGCATCTCGATGATCTGGTTTGCATAACCCAACAATAACAAATAAGATTCTAATTTACCCAAAAAATAAAAATAAAACAGCATTCACTCATATTTGTAATTGATATGCTTCTACCTTGGAACATAACGCCCGAAGTAACGTTTCATTGCGTCTTCCATCTACAAACAAAAGAGCAGACCTCAAACACTACAAACCAAAGAACAAGAAAAAACCAAGCAACTTTTAGCATTTTAGGCCTTCAAATTCAAGTGCTCTCACCATATTCCGGAAATGAGGTACCATCTGCACACTGATCTTCTCAGCTAACTCCGAAATTGTCACCTCTGTCATCACACTGATAAAAATAAAAATAAAATTTCGATAAAATTGGATCAAAATGGCTGCTACACAAAGGGGAAAAAAAAGCTCAATTCTTTCCACTGACCTGGGAGTGATCAAAGCCCTCTTTGCTTCCCGTTCCCAAGCAGGGGACTCCCTCTCCTCAACATGGTCTTCACCAAACACCCTTTTCATTGCCATCTGAAAACCTGAATAAGGAAACCCCGAACGGAGAAAATCTTCAAGTGAAGTACCGCCTGAAAACTCTTTTAAGTCTAACCACCTTTAAATAGCATGGTCCAAGTGCCAGTAAGAGAAGACACAAGGAAGCAGCAAGGAACCTTCCATGGACGCATGTAACTCTCCAGCCGCAGCATTTTCCTCTGACCATCATCAAAGCTGAAAAGTACATGCAAAGATGGATTGACCCACTTCTAACAATCTATAATCAAAGAAGCAGTAAATGTCTAAAAACAATGGAGGATTGTCAACGGCACTCGACCATGAAGCCGGCAAGCCTCTTGTCTCGCAATTTGCCCATCACATCCAAAACCAAACCATCTGCATGACTAAATTGTGCTCAAATAACAAAAGGGGGGCATTGGGAAAGAGCAGAGAATATGCGCATTTGGATTTCAAAGGCCTTCTTCGACAATCAAAGAATCCGAGAATGTCAGAAGGCAGGATCCAGATTCGACGATTGTCAACCACCCTCATCCATGAAACCGACAAGACTGCATTTTTCCACGGCTTGTTCATCTTATCCCGAATCAGAAACCATTTGCATAACCGAAAATAGTGATTAACAAATAAGAAATGAGGATTGGAAAGAGCACAGAAGATTCAGTGTTGGATTCAAAGGCCTAGCTTGGATCACCAGAAAAGGACAGCCCAAAATCCTGCCGACCCAAATAGACAAATCCCAAGGACAAGAAGCTGTCAGAAGCCGTGACTAAGATTGGAAGAATCTAAACTGGGTTGTGTTTCTTCCAAACTGTCACGGTTGCGTACTATATTAGGCGATGAATTAAGAATAATACGACAAGTTTGGAGGCGGATGAAATCAAATCTATAATGGATATTGCCAATGATGGGGGAGTGGCGACTGGCGAGGAGGAAGTCGCAGAGAAGGTGCGGGGACTGTGGACCTTCCTCTTTTGTGTCGATACCAAGAGCACGGCGTCACGAATCTATGCGGCCTGCATGTCGGATGCAGACTTCTGAGAAATTGAGGTTGATGTGTACTTGTGTTTTTGTTTTTTTTCTCTCTCTCTCTCTCTCTCTTTTATAATATTTTTGCTCAATAACTATTTCAAATATCGTGCTATTAACCATTCTTATTTTAAAAAATGTAGCACCCGAAATAAATTAGGATAACTTAATTTGTTTGTTTTTAGTTTTATTATATTTTTATTAGCTGATTATCTTCTTTTATTCCGAGTTTGTTTTTTACAACATTTTTATTAGTTAGAGTTGAAGAGTGATAAGATTATTTTATTTTTAAAAATGTATTAGGCTCATTCGTGGTGAATTTTTTCAACATGTAAAATTAAAATGGTAAAAACTCCGTAATAAAAAATAATATAGACCGGTGAAAATAACCAAGTATTGTAGCATGTTGGTTCTCACTTTATAATTTAACCATTTTAAACGGACAAAACAAAGTTTAAAATTTGATCCACGTATCAAATAAATCAAACAAATTAAACAAATCAAATTTGAACATGTGCATGCTTGAATTGGCCGTAGTCACAGCTCGTATAATTAAACATCTAGATTTTCAATATTTATGCCAAAATTTTCAAATATGATTAAAAATAAGAACAAATAACATATTTTTTTCCGATAAATATAAACATTTCAATTATTCAACTATAGTTTACCACATAAAGAGGATTACATATAATTACAAATTAAGCAATTGTAAATTTAAGTCAAAATAATCAAATTCAGCTTGACCTAAATAGTAGGTTTTACACAAATTTATACTTTTAAAAATATTATTTAAATTAATAATAAAACTTAACTCGACTCGATCACCTGCCTCACCGCCCGAACCCCATCAACCCTAGAAGCTTAGGACTTGAGTGGTAATTTTTGTGATTGTTAGGCCCTATTTACGAAAGTCGCAACAGAAGAGGTTTTTGGCGGGAAGAAGCAGGTGGTGGAAGCGGGAAGGGAATCAATGGCGGGGAGGCCTGAATCCGATCTGGAGTGGGAGAAGGCTCGCCTCCTTAGCCTCGCTTCCGACTTCGGCTTCGACGAAGACACCTCCAAACGCTGCTTGGATCGTCTCATCACCCTCTACGGTAACAATCGATCCCTTCATCTTTCCTTGTTTTTTTTTTCAGATTTTTTCGCGTTGTAGAATGATTTTTGGATCGCATTTAGTTGATCTTGGATTTTTTTTTTGTAAAATAATTCGGTTTAAAGGGGTGGATGGGGAAGATTTCATCACCGTCGAGCACTGCGGAGATGATTACCTGGCGGCGCTGGCCGAATCCATGGCGGATCAAGAGGACTGGGATGACTTGCAGGCAATGGAGGTTGAAAGTTGCGGAGCAGTTGAAGTTGATGGTTGTGGAAGCGAGGACGGGGATGACTTGCAGGCAATGGATCGTCACTTCTTCGATGACGCTTCCGATGAGATTTTGAGTTTCCGAGGGGAGAGTCCGAATATGGGTTGCGAGATTCCTTGCCGACCGGCGGCTTGTTTTAGCGCAGGGAAGAAGATCGATGGAAATGGGGTGGGTAGATATGTCTCAAATGACAACAAAGTAAGCTTCTTTATTTGTTGTTTTTATCCTAGTGTTGAAAATGTATTTGCTTTCTCTAGTCAATAAGCCTGCTTTTCGTGTGTAACTGTGCATGATTTGAATCACCCCTTTACTACATCTGTGTTTGGATAGAGTGTATATAATAATGAGTAAAGGTTATTCTTGCCACTCATTCGCTGATATCTGGTCTACGTCGAATGGAATGTTGTGCGTGATGTATAAGTTGTGCTAAGAACAGGTGCAATGGCAACTGACTAGGCCCGAGTACAGCAACATAGGAAAATATTTGCATCTCTGGTTAAAACCTACATCTTGTGTTATGATTTTGTAGCACACCTTGGGTACATTATTGTCTGGAGTTTATATTGTCAGGAGAAAATGAAGTTTGTGTTTGACATGTAATTTGTAGAGTGTTTATATTGTCTGGAGAAAATGGAAGTTTGTGTTTGATAAGTAATTTGTAGATTATTTTAAAATGAAGACTAGTGTAAATTTTCATGGTGCTAATTATAGGTGCAAAAGCAACCAAGTAGTCCGAGTACATCAACATATGAAAATATTTTTTTCTACAGTCAATAATCTCTTTCTTGTGTTATGACTTTGTATCACACTTTGGGTACATTTGTGTCTGGAGTGTGAAATGTCACAAGTAAATGGAAGAGTGTGCTTCTGGTATATGATATATAGATTAGTTTCAAAGGAGACTGGTCTAAATTTTCCATAATGCTAAGAACAGGAGCAAAAGCCACGAACTATGCCCGAATTCATCAACAAAGAGCAGAAAAATGTTCTAAAATATGACGAGTTGCAAGTCTTGGACGATATTGAGCTGGCAAATGTTGTTATATTTGGTAATAGAACGTTCCGACCTCTGCAATATCTAGCTTGTAAAGCGGCCATGTCCAAGAAGGACTGCTTTGTTCTTATGCCCACTGGTGGTGGAAAGAGCTTATGTTACCAGGTTTGCTACAATAGATTTTGTCTTCTTCTAGTTATAAATTGTGTTAAGTATTTTCTTGAAGCCATTTTCAATATTTTTTCTCCACATTATACAGCTTCCAGCGATGCTTCATCCAGGTGTTACTATTGTTGTTTGTCCTCTACTTTCTCTTATTCAAGATCAGATTGTCGCGTTGAATCTTAAGTTTGCCGTGCCTGCCACATTTCTGAATTCTCAGCAAACCACATCTCAAGCAGCCGCTGTAATGGGAGAGCTAAGGCAAGGATCATTGACGTAGCTGTTGATTTCATTTTCTTGCGTGCCCTTTTGTTCTATCATTGGATCATCAATCACGTTTGACATTTCTTTGCCTTTCTACAATCTACTCCAGAAAAAGCAGGCCATCTTGCAAACTTCTGTATGTTACACCTGAAAGGATAGCAGGAAATATGTCATTCATGGAAATCCTCAAATCTTTGCACTATAAGGTAACTGTGGTGTGTTTTGGATCTAGTTCATCAAGGCAACATGCTTTAGAAATTTATTTTCCCTGTTGACAGGGACAGTTGGCAGGTTTTGTCATTGATGAAGCACATTGTGTCAGGTACATTTTCAATTGGGTATTTTACTCAATCTGAAACTCTGTTATGTGATTGGATCAGTGGAAGTTTCTCAAGATAGGGCTATCACAGAAAATTTTATTTATTAAAACTTGTCTTAGCAATCTCTTGCCATGATAAATTTGTTTTTCGCTTAATTATATTACTAGGTAAGATGTCGCACATTTAATTTTATAGGTAAATATTTCATTAAATATAAGATATATTATAATAATTTAATAGATTAATTATAGATTTAACTCTGATTTTAAAGACAAATCTTAATTGGATGAGAAGATATACTATAATATATATTTTTTTTTTTTGTATTTTGATTAGTCAAAATTCTTACTTTTAATCTTAGGCCAACGTTAAGTTCCTCTTTTATTAATAAGAGTAAATTTGCACAATCAAGTTGCTAAAGAATATTTCATAAAATGGTCATACGTAGTTTTTTTCATACTTGGTCAGTTTTAGCTTTGCCTATCACTTAAATCTTGATGAGTCTGCTATACCAGGATTTTAAAAACATTAAAAGTAAATTTAACGACATTGATTTGATTTGCAAAGCGCCTATGAACTCCGTGCTCAAAAGATCTGTTAATTATAGTGACCGCTTATAATTGTTGGCGTACTGCTTTGTCAGCCCTATTATTAATCTTTTTCTGTCAGTCAGTGGGGGCATGATTTTCGGCCAGACTACAGGGGGCTAGGATGCCTTAAACGGAATTTTCCGGGTGTGCCAATAATGGCATTAACTGCCACAGCAACCCAACATGTACGACAGGTATAGCCACGACAAGCTTTTCTGTTTTGATTTTGTTTATTGAAAACTTTGAAATTGAAAATATTGTGCAGGACATTCTTGACGCCTTGAGAATACCACATGCGCTTGTTCTGGAAACAAGCTTTGATAGACCAAACCTGAAGTATGAAGTGATGAGCAAAAACAAGGATTCTCTTAAGCAGCTTGGGCAGCTTATAAAAGATCGTTTCCACGAGGCATGTGGCATTGTCTACTGTCTCTCAAAGAATGAATGCCTTGATGTCGCTTCTTACTTGAACAAGAACTGCAAAGTAAAAGCTGCGCATTATCATGCTGGTCTAGCTTCTCGACAAAGAATATTAGTTCAAAAGAAATGGCACAACGGAGAGGTGCACGTCGTATGTGCTACAATAGCTTTCGGAATGGGCATTGACAAACCTGATGTTGTGAGTTCTAAACATGTTCAATTAGAGTGAGGCATATATAAAAGATTCTCCACAAAAATAGCAACCACAGATTGCTGGTTGAGTCAATTATCAAATCTCAAGTTAATCTCTGGCTTTCAAATATGTTATTATTCTAATACATTTTTTGTGCCACTCAGCGTTTCGTCATTCACAACACCCTGTCCAAGTCCATTGAAAGCTATTACCAGGAATCTGGAAGAGCTGGAAGAGACAATCTTCCTGCAGATTGTATAGTTCTCTACCAAAAGAAAGATTTTAGTCGTGTTGTCTGCATGCTAAGGAGTGGCCACGTAAGTAGAAGTGAAAGTTTTAAGATGGGAATGGAACAAGCAAAAAAAATGCAGCATTACTGTGAACTAAAGGTACATCAAACATTTTGACAATATACTCTGTTTAATTCCTTCAGTTTGGCAGAATTTATATGTATATAACCACATTCACATAAGTGGGTAAAACATGATAAGTGGGCTTTGCTAATCCTCTTTCTTTCTGCTATAAATGTAAAAAATTTTCTGCCAAAATTTTTTTTTCCTAGGGATGACATTTGTATGCGATCAGTGACCTTCCCATGTATTAAGCTAGGAATCCTATCTGCCTTTTTTAGTGTTTCCCTACATCTGTTTGTGATTAGTGTGCTTTCTTGTTTTCATAAGGAAGCACCTTCTCTTGAGCTTAATTCTAATGCAGCATATATGAAAATTTCAGGATCAGTGTAGGAGGCTAACCCTTCTTGAACACTTCGGTGAATGTTTTGACAGAAAGCTCTGTAAATATGGCACAAATCCTTGTGACAACTGCCGTAAGATGTCTCTGTGATGCCTGCATCAGGAGACGCCAGCATATGATCAAGTCTTACTCGTATTCTTATGTTTCTCACAAGCATTTTTTACTTTGTATAATCAAATGTAAAGTATTGAGCTAAATTTTTGAGCCATGTTAGCTTATAAACATTATTTATAAAAGCTCAAGCATTTTAAAATTTGTCTTTGTGCTATGTAGTTTAAGTTTTAAGGCGAGATGGATTAATTTTATTAATGTGCTTGATCGTGATCTGGCAGGGCTCTTGTATTCATGAAATTTTTGGTTTTTGGTTTTTGGTTTTTGTGCTCTGTTCTCTTGTTTTGTTCTTCCAATTTTCCAGAGGCAGGGCCTGATTGACAGTTTCTGTAGAAAAGTATAGAATGCAGGTCAAGTGAAAGGTAGCTCAAGAAATGCTTGTGTTGTTGCGATGGACGCTTCCACTATGTCAAGCGTCTGTTGTGTTCATTAGTGAAATAATATTGGAAAATAGTGAATGATTTATGTCACCGAAGCCCGGATAAAGGAATCATATGAATTTTTATCATTTGTAATCATATGAATCTTAATTTATAGTCCTTGTCCCCGATATCCTTTTGATATGATCAACACCCTTTGGATGTCTGGTTTGGATATCCGGTTGGAGAACAAGATGTGAATGATTTATATAACATGATCAGATCAATAAGGCGTGAGGACATTTATATAGTAAAATAATTGATAATCTACTCTGTTTACGTACTAATCAAATTAGATATAGGCCGCCAGTTAATAGAAGTTGGCAGCAGTAACTAAACATGCGGGATTATAGGTTGTGCTTCTTGCTTGCTCCATTCAGAAAACACAAATAAAACTGGCATTTTCATATTTCAGACGGAATAAAGTAGACATCAAAGCATTACAATGAAACAAGAACATGTGAACTGTAGAGAATGTGACAAAAAACAATATGAATACTTAGATGGCGCCCCTCTCACCAAAAACTGTTCGATGCAAACAAATTCCTATACATACATGTCCACAAACACCTGGAAAAGCTTCTGGGCAAATAAAGGGAAGAACAAAAAATGCAGAAGACAATATTAGGAAAAACATGATGCTCTTGAACAGGAGAGAGAAGGGATCTATAGATCTTAGATAAAGAGAAACTTATGCAATGCATACATGCATACATGCATACATAGCTGATCATAGCGTCTCCACTCTTGCTGCAAAAGCACCCTTAATAAGCACCATTAGCGATCATTTCATTGTAACGCTTGATCGAGGCCATCCTCTGAAGTCTC
>JAVDBV010005009.1:0-10001 GCA_032619315.1 Piper longum | reverse complement strand
AACCGACGGCTAAACCGATCGGCTAACGACTATAAAACCTGTGACTCGAATCACGGGTTTTACACCCTGCCTACAAACGACAGCCAACAAGCAAAACACAGATATACGGGAGAAACACCTCCCAACCTTATATTATTCACCACTACAAGGATTACAGCACTCAAAATCCCTCAAGCACTCCCTCGGCTCGATGGACAGCCCCCACCAGCCTCGCTCCAATGAATCCACACCAGGACCAAAAACCAGATTGCGATAACCATGCAATCCACCCAATTGCTAACACCAGCAATTGACACAACCCCCGATCGTCACAACCTGATTGATTTGTTACATGAAAATCTAAAACCCAAGACAAAACATGTAAAGGCTGCAAACCAACGTGTACCTTGATTCCAACAATCAACAATGAAGTTCTAGCACTTGCCACAAGCACCGGCTTAAGCAACTCCAAGTGATCCCTTCTTCTTAATCGTCTCTTCAACCCAAGAGCATTTCCACGTTGTTCCCCTCTTTTTCACCAAAAGAGTTGTCCTCCTCTTCAAGCCTTATCTCGTGTACTTATCCTCAAACCCGAAGATCCACTCCTGATCTGGAAAACATGCTCCTCATGTTTATCTTCAAACTTAGAAGATACTCCTTGGATCCTTGAAAGCATGATAATGAGTCATTATCCAATTCCCCAAGATCATTGCACCAAGATCATGATCTTCTCCAAGATCTGATCTTCCAAACTCAAGCAGAACCCCTGGCTGCACCCATGGTCATCATGTCTCACCCACATGGTTCGACCCTGACCATACCTCGAACCAACAAATCCAACTCCTTGGCTGCACCAGCAATTTCTAGCCAAAACACAGGAATCCTAGTTCCACTGGGAATTCCCAGCATACGGCTATGCAGAATTCCTCCGACTGCTCCATAAACCGCAAGCCACTACCGCTCGCACCAAACTGCCGCTCCCAGCACCGGCACACGCTGTCGCTAGAGTACGAGCACCGCCCCAAACACCAGCATGCACTACCACTATTTGGTTCGGCACACCTATGTACCCGATTCCACTATGCGCACCCACCCGGCAACCAGTACTGATATTTGTAGCGGCATGCTGCCCCGCTCATGCCGACACCCGTACCGCTATCCGTAGCGGTACCACTCCTCACTCGGTCATGCCGCTTGGTACACTGATCAGTACGCTTGGCACTGCTCGGTCATGCTCGGTACTGCTTGTAACCCGACGCCATGCTCACCCACAATGCTTGGTCACTGAGCAGCACCATAGTTCACCCTGCAACTATAACACGAGTTAGCTTCGGTATGTTGTTTCTACCACTCCAGCAGCCACCCACTACCCCTCATGGACGTGGGAATACTAGGACAACATCCAAAACCCTAGTACCCGGTCCGTCGAAGAGTTAGGGCCCTAACACCTACCATTGTTGAATCATAGTATATATGAACACCGTGTTTGAGGTTTACCTGTTTTCCCCCTTCTGTGATACAGTAAAATGTCCGCTTTTATTGTGAAGTCCGTAGCAATTAGCAATGCATAGAAGTATTTTTCTTGGACGTTGCAGCAATGCATTCTTAGGGTTGAGATGGAAAGATCAACATGTATTGAGGTTTCTATGTCAACTTTGAAATTATTCTGGCATGTTCCTTATTGTCTTCTCCCGTGAAATTTTCTTCACTTGATAAATGGTCTTTTTCTTATCCCATTGAGACCAAATCAGTTTCCTCCTGTGTTCTACGCTTCTTCACGTCGACGAATGTAACTTTTTTCTTTTTCTACGAAATGTGAATGGGAAGGGTAATTATTCTTGTGCAATGAACTGGCGGCCTTCTTTCATTCTGTTTTTCAATTGAAAAATGTGTGTTTGGGGTGAAGCAATTATTCCTAGGCATGACCTTGTCTTGTGGGTTTTGATGTATAAATAAACTTAAAATCAAAAGTTTTATTTTACTAATGGGATGTTAGAAATGATGATTCCTGTGTGCTTTGTGCGAGGGCTATTGAGACAAGGCATCATCTATTTTTTCAATGTTGTTACTTAAAACATGTATTGGGTTGAGTCTCTAATTTTTAAAAGTAAGAAAAAGATACAAAGAGTTTTTTTTTATTTGTTTTATTTTTAGAGTTATCAATGATTGTTTTGTGAATTTAGTAATACACCCCAATAGTCTCCTGGTGTTAATGTGTTACTCTCTTGTGCTGTTTGATGTGTTGCTTAAAGTAAGTCGTGTATTATTCTAGATCAAGAATTTATTTTGCTTCATAAAAAATGTGTGTTATCCAGACCAATTTTATTAGCTTTTGGCATATCTCTTAAGAAATTTGATCATTGTGAGTGTTATGGTGAGTTACATAATTTAGCATTGATTCTCCAATAGTCATAGGACGTCTTACTGCAGTGATCCTTTTGTAGGAGCAAGATTATGTGTTTGTTCGGCAATTTGTGTCCTTTTTGGCCAATGTTCGTCTGGAAGCATGTAAAGTATATGATGACTCATCCGATATGGAAGTCATTTTGTGTGGTTTGGCTTCTCTTCATGACGAGCTGGCTTGGTTCAAGAGAAAAGCAGTGAATCTAATGTTGCTGTTCAAAAAGAAAATGACGATTACTTCAGGTAAATTCCAGCCCTTTACTTAAGGTGATCCAGGATTTTTTTTGTTTTCAATGTTATCTAACTAGTGCAAGCTTGTCATCACTCATCAGCTATATAGTCTAGATGTTTTCCTACATATCTCAGGATTATTCTCGTAGATTTGTTTTTGATAAAAGGGTAGTTCTATAAATTTCAAGTGCATTTACCACATTAACCCATTTCAAGACAATTATTTTTGCTGGTCGCATTTTCTATTCCACCTAAGTTCATATTGGATTTTCTATCCTCTAATTTGGTGGTCTGACCCGCCTCTAAAAAAATTTATTTATCTTTTACTTATGTATTCTCCATTAAATTAGCAATTTTAATTTTCCATTCTCTTTAACGAATCCAAGCTGTTGATCATTATCTTCTGGTTGCCTTCAATTATTCCCATTTTTTAGAGAAGCTCGAAATGGAGGCTAATTGCCCAAAGAAGACCTGTGCGTTATGACATTTGTGGTCTTCTTTCGTCATTCGTCATGTTAATATGCAATAAGTTATTGAGGCTAACTGTTAAATCTGTCTTTAGATTCTTAGATAGCTTAATAAGACGAGAAGTCAACTATGCAGTAGTCATGACTGCATTTTGGGCAATTGAAGCTGTCTATATCAAGTGGTCTCCTAATGCCTAGAAGATGGGGCAATGATGAACTCGAGCGTTATTGCCCCTCACTGCAAGAAATTGCTAGCAGGAATTCATCGTTGCCCCTCGCTGAAAGAAATTGCCAACAGGTTCCTGCAACATGCACCTGAAGATGTGCTAATCGATGCGGAAGCAGTGTTTCTATCTGTGCTGGAGAAAGAAAATGGCTTCTGGAGCATGAGTGCAGGTAACAGGTCATCCTAGATTCAGGTTGTTAAGGGAGAGAGAGCAGTATAAATGTGCGGCCGCATGGAGCAAGGTTTAAAAGGCGAGTGCGGCACACACAATGTCTATGGAGGTGTACTGCAAGGACAACCGAGATTGCTGCACGCACAACGAAATGATATTTTCATGGCTTCATTCTTCATCTTCGTAACATCGGAATACCACTTTATACTATTTGATGTTAAAACTGTGGTTTGGCTTTAACAAATATATAACTACCATAGTTTTTGCTCTTTTCACTAATTCGAAAGTTAATTTGGAAAGGACTAGTGGCCGCTGCTTATTTGAAATCGGAGCTATCGTGGGAGTTAAGTCATTGAACAGCTATTGCTCAAATATGCATACAGATATCACAAAAACGTTGAAAACTGAAAGGGCGTACTGTTTACACTTAACAGGAACATTATTGAGTTTACATTGCAGGAGAAACACAATTTGGACCCTTTGAGTAGCATAGTAGCGAGTATATATGTGCTTTAATGATATCCGTTTTTTTTAAAAAAAAAAACCTTTTTCTGGTGATGGTGTTTTATCAGATGTCTCCGAAGAGACTGGTGATCATGTTAAAACGAATTGGACTTGATCAAAATCAACGAGGTCTCAAGAGCAAAACACGGTAAAAGGAATTACGCATGCCAGTCGTTAATCGTTCGAACGCGAAAAACATCCTCTGTACCAACTACACGACGACAACCTGCTGTTCTACCCTGGTTAATAGTTTTGTCGAATACAAGGCACGACCCAAACCTGCAAACTAGCAGACCGGCATACGCGACTTCAACCCCGACCAGCCGAGAATAAACGTAAGACGTGTCGCCGGAAGTGACACATGACATGGAGACAACCTCGCTCACGTCCATCCCCACCAGGCAACCACCCATGATATCTAATGGCTACGCATAAAAGCAAGTTTATAATTTAAGGTCCACTAAACGATTGGTTTATTGGATTGTGCGACATCCCTCATCCCCACGAATCGCGAAGAGGGGCAATAGAACACCGAAGAACGTAACGGAGACAACATGATCACATTTAAGAAGACAACTCAAACCGTAGACAATCATAGATCCTTTACAATTCAGATTCTGCACCATTTACGACCCACAGTCGACACGCAGCAACACATAAAGCGAGCAAACGATTGAGCAGCAATCGTAACAACCGAAAGCATAGACTAAAACAAATACACCATTGACAACATAACACAATACATGATTTTATAAATATGAAAGAAAGCTGGATTAGAAGTGCAGCCAAACACCATCTGCTTCAACAGAGGAACATGTCTGCAGACGCGATAATAGGCTGGGATGGGCAGGGGAGCTGCCACGGCCTCAGTAGCGGGTCTGGTATCTCAGGAATGTCCATGGCGTACCCGCTAACGTCCTCCACAATGCGGAGAACAGAGTTCAAAGACTGCAACCTGTCTGTCAACTCCATCAATTGAGTCCTCAGGATGGTGTTCTCCGCGTCCACCCTCACATAGTGCTCCTTGGCCACATTCACCTTCGACAAGATCTCGCCGTTGTCGTTCTGCAGCGTAGCCACCTGGCCGATGAGGTCATCCAGAAGCTTCTGCTTCCTCATCCGCGACCGCCGAGCGGATTCCCTGTTCGACAGCATCCTCCGCTGCCTCCTCTGATCCACGACCTGGCCCGCATCTTCACCGGAGCTCGATGATTTCGTGGGCTTCGGAGCCATTTACTCGATCTGATCTCAAATCAGAAGAGCAGAAATTTCTTTGGCGATAAAGAAATCGAAGTCCCGAGAAAACAAAACCAGAGTTGACGAAAGGGCTTATCTATGAGAAGACGTAGAACCAGTAGAGGAATACAACAGAGAAGGATTGGAGAAGACACAGATGGCTGATCAATGCCCTGTAGTTCATAGGGACTAAAGAAACGCACGGATTCGGGTCATTTACAACGAGAATTAACAACCTCGGCCCAACATCAATCAGCAAAACCGCTCGCTCTTAAAAGAGAGAAAGAACAGCGAAAACAACTTTACTGAATCGAGCAGACTCTCCAATCAGGATCGGAGCGAGCACAAAACTAACAAAACTGAAACCAGAAGAGAAGAAATAAAAAAAAAAACTTAGCTTCGGAAAGAGGAGGAACGAGAGCGAACGCGGGGAAGGTTTGGGCGTGGGACTGGGGGGGGGTATTTATAGAGGGAGAGGCGAGGGGAGCCTTGGTTTCTATTAATTTAATATATATTACGGGAAGCATCGGGGAAGATGCGTTTGGTTGTTAGCCGTCCGATGGCGGCACGGGCGAGGAAATCGTGGCCGCCCTGCCTACCCTTTCTCACGTGTTTTGGACTCTTTTTTTTTCCTTTTTTTTAGTTTTTTTTATTTTAGCTTCCGTTCTTTAAAAACAAAAAAGAAAAAAACATTTTCTGTTGTTTTTTCCAAGCAGATAATTGTTTCTGAAGAGGAAGAAGAAAAAATAATTATTTTTATATGGTAAAAAATTATTAATTAATGATATTAAAGAAAAAATAAGGTAATTTAATAATGATAATGGTTTCTCATAAAAGAAACGGAGGATTAATGGACGGATGGGAGAGTTTGATTGGTGGAAGAGGGCCACGCCTGGGCATGAACATTGTGGGCCAGAGGGTATATTCGGAAGAATCAACCGACGCCAAATTCACGTGGGGAGGGGTGGGTTCCAAAGAAAAAAGTGCCTGTCGAGTTTCGTGACAGCTGACAACATAATGGGAGGGCAGTTTCCTTTGGTTGGCGTTTTGATTTATTTGTCAATTTAAGAGAATATTAACTATTTCTATTTAATTATTTTGAATAATTATTCAGTTCATCAGACAGGGAATAGATAACTATACTTTGTAAAAAAAAAGGGAAATAGTTAAATTAGCTTTTGGTAGACAACCTTTTAGAAGTAAGACACAATTTCATGCTGGAATGTCCATTTGGGCCCCATTGTCTCCCTATAGGCCCATGAATGCAGAGGCCAATTACAAGCGAATGCGAACTTATTTGTTTTATGTAGAACGGATTCAACAGTTCTCGGGGGATGAGCTCCTATAGGCATTGTTTATAGAAATTTTAAATTTTTGGTAACTAACTAATAGATGCTACTTATGTTAAGCAAGTTTTGGACATATTCTTTCATTTCACTTGCCTGCTCTAAGGCCAGAATTTATTTCTGAACATATACTTACTTTTCTTAACACTAGCCAAATACTTTTAAAATTAGCATCTCATGATCCGTTTGGTATAAATAACTTTAATTTATAAGAAAATTTTAAGTAGTTAAATTCAGAGAAAGTGACACACACACCTATAGCCCGGGGAAGAAAAAATTTTCTACCCTGATCTTCGATCTGGCCCGTCTGATTACAAGGACGACCTAGATCTATTAATTTAAAAAAAAATAAAAAAAAATTAAACTTTGATCTGGGCCGTTAATTATAAGGACGACCTAGATTTACTGTTTTGAGAAAAAAAGGCTACAGATGGACGTGCTAGCCCATGGCGGCCAGATTTGGTCGTACCCGGCCACATCTAGCAGCAGGCGGCCTTTATGACCACCCACCGACCAAATTCGGCCGTAGGGTGGTTGGACATGGCGGGGCGGCGATTCGGCGGGGCAGCAACGTGGCTGTTGGCGTTTTCATTTTTTTTTAATAATAGATTTAGGTCGTCCTTATAATTGAATGACCTAAATCAAATTTTAATGTTTTCTTTAAATTGATTAGATCTGGGTCGTCCTTGTAATCAGACGGCCCAAAATAGAGCTCGGGGCATAAATTTTTTTCTACCCCGAGCTTACAATCACTTTTCCCATATATATATATATATATATTCAAATATTCTTCATAAAACAAGTAGGTCAAATTCAATATATTTTATATAAGATAATTTAATAATCACAAGCAATTCTACGTTAAAAAAGTTCCATATATTTTTTATATTTATACATAAAAATGATTCATATATAAATTATTTTTTTTGTTTAAAATAAATTTAATAATTCATATAATATTTGTTGTTTTTTATTTATACTATTTCATACAATTTTGTATGAATAAAACTTTGGAGGGTTAACCTATCAACTATTACCCATATTATATTCTTTAAAAAAAAAGATTATGTCTATATATATTTTTGAGATGAGCCTTATACCTCTAGCCATATATTTTAATAAGGTAAGTAATGCCCTTGACGTGTATACTTATATTATTGTCGAAAAATCGACCTTTCACCCAATTAATCAATGATAACTTGTATTAATTAAATATCATATAAGTTATATGTACTTCGAATGCCTCGAACATTATATCCTTAGCTAACTTGTAAGCAATTTCTTAAAACCCTTCTTCTCGTAGACACTCATAAAAGCATCTGTGGAGGATCCATCGGGCTACAGACCCAATACCATCCCAAACTCACTCATTTAATGTCTCTCTCGGCATTTTCTCATTTTTCTAGTCCCTTTGGAATACCAATATATCCTAAGCCCTTTCCATTCCTCTATAATTCTCCTACCCTTGAGCACGAAAGCTGAGTACTTTCATGCAGTCGTCTTTAATATCCTTTGAACCACAAGTCTTTACATGCGCTTTACTAAACAATATCTGTAAACCTCCACGTTTCTCCGGGTATGAGGAACTCAAAACGGGAGTTCTTAGGATCTCTCAGAAATGGAACAACCATTTCACTAATTCAGAGCCCGCTTTGATTGGCATGTGTACCCACTCATGATATGTGTGAGTCAGTTTTCTCATTTCTCGTCTCATTGAAACACGATAAACTATAAATAGGTCTGGGAAGGGATTTATATAATATGTCCGAAGGTAAATTGCGGTGGATCTTATTTTCAAAATCAAACTCGAGGGATCTCATCCTCGAGGTTATTAATCCGAAAAATCGGTTGATTAATTAACTCGGGTTAAGTGGGATTCGATAAAATGCCACTTAACCCGTCCTACAAGTATTAAAACAAATATACAATGGAATAGAATGTAAAATAGAGAACGAGTCCTAAACGGACTTGGTAGAAGCTTTAATCATATCCATGTGCTTAGGCAGCGAGCTCCTACTCCATACCTACATTTCAAACTAAAAGTTATCGCCCACTTATGATGCATTCCCACATCCTATAGCATACACACATCAATCATACCCACATCAGTCAATTCCAATCCATATAAGATTTTCTACACTACATTGCATTAGATTAAGATAGTTACTTAGTTTACCTAATTAGTTCCTTAGAATTTGTTTTAATACAATTCAATCAAGAAATTCATGTTTTTATTTACAATAAAATAGCTAACACAACAATTCATCAATCCCACCATGCTATGCTAATAATTATCACATTTAAAAAATTAAATCGGAGTTAATTATAGCTCGCGTTGTCCACAATCGATGATGGTTAGGGTTTCATCATGTGGCTCAAGATTTGACTTTGGCACCTGAAGTTGTCCGAAGATCTAGTGAATTTCAGCGAATCTAGTTTTTCAGCGATTTTTAGGTGGCTTTACGGGGGGCGGGGCGGGCACGGTGACGACCCAGCAAGGCTCAACAACATTGATCAGCGGTGGTGCGGTGGCCAGATGGGGTGTCATCGACAATGATAGGGGCAGCGTCGGGGTTTGGGGGAGAAAAGATTAGGGTGAGTTCGGTGCCAGTTTTGTAAATAAAATCTCCGACTCGAGTCAAGAATAATAACTAATTCGTAATAAATTTAAAAAAAACAAAAAAATAAGAAAAAAATCTCATAAAATATAAAACGCACCATAGCATCACAATGACATGCTCTATAACTAATAACCATCCAAACTTCTTTGTAACGCATCCTAATGCGTTATTTAGCATAAAAATAATTCTAACGGTCTAATACTAAAATAAATAAATAAAATTCTGGGCATACTCGCGTATACTTTGATAACTCATTTCGATGTTGTCTTAGTGACATTATCATCATATACGTGTGTTCATAACACACGACCGACCTTGCATTAGTACGCATGTCCTAAAATTGACTCGATTGAAAATAGCGACTCAACTGAACAGCTTTGACTATAAAACCCTCACTCAGGTCATAAGTTTTACAATGTATGGCCGATATGCAGATGATGGCTTTAATGATGTTTCAGTTATGCTAGAACAAATTATGAGTTTTTAGCATATACTCAAGGTATATAAGCTCTTTCTTGTGTTAGCTCACGGTTTTAGGCTAGATTTAAGTCGTTGTAGTGTTTAGTATTCGTTTAGACTTTTTCAAGGTATTTCTTTTGCATGTATCTTAAGGATTTTAGATTACTAGATTGCCCTTGTGGGCTCAGTTTGATTTGAGTCTGAGATCATCACTAATCGAGTTCAATGTTGTGAGGCTCATTTAGTTTTCTCTTATCGATTTCCATCTATAGAGCCTCCGTTAGGCTTCAAGTCAATTTTGACTTTTGTCGGTGTTGATCTGAGCTTTTTGATTATATATATATATATATATATATA
>JAVDBV010005008.1:0-14527 GCA_032619315.1 Piper longum | reverse complement strand
TATATATATATATATATATACGGAGAGTAGCTCATATACATTTTTTACTATTATTTATGCTTAATTTCACTCTACTCTTAAAAAATATTAAACATGTTTTCAACATTTCCTTATTAGTATTAGCTCATAAAACATTAAAAAAAATATTTTCTCCGTGATACAAATATGATGAAATAGAAAGCATTTTAATCTATGGTTATGAGGTATTGTTTAAATTTTAAAATTATGCAATAAAATTAAATATTTATTGAACTCAAATAATTAATGAAAGAAAAAACATTGCGGATTATGTAAATTATGTAAAAAATTCAATATTAACACTACGAAGACCCATATTCTTCCTTCCAAAGTGCCTACGTACACATAAAAATGCCTTCCTTCCAAAGTGCCTTCATCTTTGTTTTCTTTTTCCCAAATCGCCTACATAAAAATTTCCCACCTAGGAAACTGAAATGACTGAAAAGAAAATGGTAAAATCTACGTTTTATTAAATTACATTTTCTGTTCACTTGCATTAATCAATCCCAATTTTTTAATGGTGATGATAGAGGAGAGGAGGGCATCTTGGAATCCCGAATGGGTAGCCCACGTTGTTGCTCCCTCAAAGCCATGTTCTCTTCCTCCATGGTTTCTGAACAAAAAGCTCCTTGCTGTCAGCCATCTCTCTCTCATTCATTGTGCTCACAAGGGAATCTACCACACTGTTAGTTTATTTAATCTCCACTTCAATTATTACGGGCATCAACAAAACATTGGGAACGAGAAGAAGACGAAGAGCCCAAAGAATTTAAATGCCTAACAACTTCGACTGGTATTGTTTAGCAGATTGCCGGGTACCAAATTAGATCACATATGAATAATGTTTACTAATATAGTAGGAAGTTCGTCACTTAGAGCAAATAAAACATACAAAATCGAATTGATGTAAAAAGATGTGTATTTATACAAGATCATCACCGAAAGATCCGTTCCTTCCTTTTGTTTTCATCTGGGTGAGTGTAGATTTGCATAGTTTCCTTCTCGGACGGCCAAGCTAGCTATAAACTGGGTTGAACCATGGACACACATCTCGTAGAAAGAATGCAGTAATGGATGAAGGTACCAGATGTAGTACTATACTCTTCATGAATCTCTATACTCCCTCCAGCAAATAAGCATCGTAACGCAACGCCTCATGATATAGAACCTTGCCCTCTGGTCCTTCACCAAATTTGCGCATCTTCTTGTAAAAGATGTCCTCCCCCCGTTGGAATTCTTGGTGAAGACTCCCCTTCTACTCCCTTGCTTCTTGGACGGAAGCTTCCACTTCTCGTCTCCCATGTAGAACTGCGTTGCAGATTCTATTGCCATATATACCAACTTTGAATTGCAAGTGATATACAAATAAATGGGTGTTCCTAGTCGTAGAGGAAACCTAACTCCCTATTTTTCTTCTAGGGTCTAATTGATTGAGAACGCTGCGAAAGGAAGTGGGCATTGCTCTAGTATTTATAAGCGTTTGATGGGAGGAGTGGAAGTAGTAAATCCCCTGGGCATGCCTACTTTTTCCCGTTTGTTTAGTAGCCGTTTTTTCAGATTGGTAAAAGCCAAACTTCAATCCCCACTACTGTCACTAACTCTACTCCTCTTTGGACTCTCATGAGCTTGTCAATTTGGAATTTAGGGTTATACAAATCTTAATCGGGTACTTGAGAGGGCAGTTTAAACTTTGTTTATTTCAACGATGATGCATGTTTTTCTCTTGTGGGCATCATTTATATCGGTTGGACTGTTCGAAAATGACTGGGTAAGAAAAAAGGGTTAAGTAGTGCTGCTCCTTCAAAACCGCTGATCAATCTCCTCTCTAGCTTTCACCATTAGAACTACATATGAAAACTATTCATTGCACTACTCTTCAAACGACTTAGCAATGATCAGTGTGGGTAAAATAAGCACTTGCTTAGTTAAATGGTCGGTGTCTTACAATGTGTGACAAACAATATATAGTTCACAACGGGTGAAAATGATGGCTCTGGCACCTTCGTTGAGTGGGCCTGCCTGCACCGGTCCTCTGTGTCTAGCTGGTTACGTTGCTCTAATGAATGCAACAATCTTGACACAGGCAGCGCAGGTTCACGCTCACATGCTCCCTCCGATGGCAGAAACGTGGCTCACTGATATGTTCATGTTGGGGCCTTGCAACAAAAGAGAGATTAGCACTTTTGTCACTAAAAATTTATATTTAACTGTCACTGTATTCACCCCATTATAAGCCAGGATATGGACATTGTGCACGGGGGCCAGTAGCTCCGCTTTGGTCACCTTCAACATCCATGTTAATTATTTTCTTTCAAGGCTGCTTGCATAGTCCCGTAATTGTTTTCTTGTTAGGCTAGTAATAATGCTAGTGGGGAAGGGATGTTAATGGGTCAGGCCGAGTTGAAAATTTCTAGGATATAGTTTACTTCGTCGTCTTCTTAACCTTAGTACACATTAATTTAATCAGAATCCAAAAAAACAATATATAAATTGGTCACCATTATTCACATATTAAATCGTGATCGTTAGAGTTATTATCAATAGCATAGAGTGTCACTCAGAACATAATTTTCAAGCTTGTTATTTTTCATTTACCATAATACACATATTTATAGAGAACGAAGGAGTAGCCCTTACGAGAATAAATGGTAACATCTTTTAACTGATGAATATTCATTAGAAATTTGTAACCTTTAGAAAAATATAATTATAACCTTTAAATAATGATTATAGCCCACGCTTAATTTCTGCTAAAATTGATTATAAGATGTAATAGGATATCTCGGTTTGATAAATAGTAATATCCATAAATTTAAAAAAGTAAACATTAAAGTTTCTATTTTTATTAGTGATTGTTACACTTGTATGAAAGAAATCCGACATAAATCTCTAGAATCGTGTTTTTCTTTGTTTGTACGAAATATCATGCCTTTGGTCGAGCTAAGCCTAGAAATTAATTTATGGGGCTACCTGCGTTGGTATCAATTGGCAAATAATGAATAAGGTTAACTCTGTACTGTAATTGGATTTACTATATTTTTTATGAAAGATAGATATTCTTTTTTAATAAAAGAAAATAAATTAGTGTATAAGACTTTGATGACTTTCGGATTTTTTTACAATATTCACACTCACCCACTTGGTAAGCTATTATAAAACGGTGTTGATGAGGATAAATTTGTAGCCACAAGTATGGAGTTTTTTTTTAATGATAAAATGGTGTCAATGAGGATACTTTGTCATTGATACCGATAATCAATTAGCTTTTAGTTTAACGTATTGGGAGACCGTGTCGGATGGCGTGAGTGTAGGGGGTTGTCGTGAGTCACAATGGCCGGGAGTTCACGGGCTTGTGCCCAAGTCAAACGCGAGGGGAACGCTTATCCACTGCACACAAGGAGCTATGTATTTGCTATAGTTTCGATGGCTCTTTGCGAGTTTTACCAGCAATGCGAAAGAGATGTCTCTTTCCAAATCCAACCCAAGTACTCTGCACTCCACTGTTGGGTTAAACAAAGAGTACGAAATACGTAATGGTTACTGTTCTTCTATAACATTAAAAGGGACGTGTCGATGTGGCTCGTCACGGGTCACTCCTACATAACATAACATAACATGGTCGAAGAATCATCGCCCCTTTGACGACAACAATTTCTGTTCTGTACCTGGGCAAGTGCTGTCGATAAGAAAGCTCTGTCACATTGAACTCTACCGTAGTTCATCATTTCTCTGTGCTGCACATTCCACGTATTAAAACCACAACTTGGAGTAGTATACTAATAACGATCGTCGGCAGACTCCCTATCAGAACAATAATGGTTTTTTACTTTCAGGCTGATTTTGATGTTATTCATAATCGAACGGTCATCATACATAAGAGAAGATATTTTGTTGCGGTCATGTTGGTCAATACGCTATCGTTTCATTATTTTACTGCAACGCTGTACGTGGTCTGAACAAAACAATGGACGCACCATAGCTGTTTAGTAAAATATACCATTTCTTCGTATTAATAATCTTGCTGTTAGTTTTGTGTTCAATGAGATCAAGTATTTTATAGGTTTAAAACATATTTTTAAATATTGAGTTATTATAATAGGTATATAGCATGTAGGTAATATATCTAATTTAATTAGGTTTAAACTGGGTTCAATCAAATTTTAAAATATGATGGCTTTCCGCTGAAAACTGAATTTTTAGAAAATTTCAAAATAAAAAAGTTGTTACTTCGTTAAAATGACGCCAAGATATAAATTGTATCAAATTGTAAATACTCACCTAATGGTGAGTATTTAAAATTATAATTTCATGTGTCTCTTCCAACAATGTTGAACTTGATTAGGGTCAAATTAGAAGAGGGCATATAATATTTGTATCTAACTGTATGGCTTGACCAGTCAAGATTCTTCTCGAACCGTGTGTTCTGTTTTGAGCAGGGCCAAGAATTAATCCTTAGATTATCAAGTGTAATGAAACTAGTTACCCTTACAATATTTTGTAATTGATGCACATGCCTCGTCACCGGTCAATGCAAATTTGCTTCTGGATGCTCCATAACGCATCCTATCTCTTGTCCTGGACGTCGACAATTTATCATTTTAATCAATTGAGCTGAACCGCCTGCTACAAAATCTAACTATATCAATGCTGTGCAAACATGGCCACCCAGTATTCCTTCTCTGTTGCTACGTTTCTACATATGTGCAACTAACGAAAACAAACCGTTTATTATCACCGCCTAAACTCTAGTTGTCTGATTGATGTGCAGTAAGGTTCACAGAGCACACAAGACAAATATTTTAATCCCTATGCTGCAGAACCATGGTTGATCCACATGCTATAGCTCGAGAGTCAGCTAGCTGATGAAAATTATCACGGTAAGAAAATGGACAAAATAATATTTACCTATTTGATATTTGCGGTGTGAATTGAAGATTTAATCAATACCCTTAATTTTCATTTAGTGGTTTATATTAAGTAATTATTTATGAAACTACCCATAAGTACCAACCATAACTTCTCAATCTACACGATCGGGTGAAAAATTAATGATTATAATACAGATTCACAAAATTCATATCTAAAAATAATTTACACTATATATATATATATATATATATACACACTTCTAATAGGAACATAAACTAGTTTTGTTATAGTAGCATAGATTAGCGGATTATAGGACATCAAATCTCCTCTAGGAACCCTAACGCCACCAACTATATTTCATGGTCATTTTAAGAAATATCACAAAATTTTTTAAAACGCGGGTCTCTTATTACGAAATACCAAAAGAAGGCTTTTTCCTCCAATGTAACATGTGGCATGCATATGTGGAGATTTTGTCTCGGTTTTATATTCCATAATACAGATGGGGTGCTCTTTCCAAGTGTTCTTTTGTTTGGTCAAGTGTCACGTCATCAATTAGTCACACAGAAATATATTTAGGGTTACGACGACACTTAAAGAGATTTAAGCACGACTATATTAATTTCTTGTCTTAAAAATTTAATATATTTTGTTGAGTTATATAAATAAGCTTCCTCTCATATAATTTATATGAACTATATTCTTTATTTAGAGTAATTTCATGGCCCCACTACTCATAATCTACATAGAAAAATAAAAAAATAAATAATAAGTGTAATCGCCAATTCAATTTATTGTTTCTAACCTTTCTATCTTAATTATTAAAATAATTATAATAAAAAGTAATTTCAAAATATCTACTTATAGGTTCATTTTATAAAATTCTATATTAAAGTGGATTATAATGATGTCAAAAAAGATAAATCTTTATTAACATCTTGCTACTTGTGCACTCTACTTTAATACATATAAATATTATTTTGGAAGACATTTAAAAAAGCTTAAATTTGAAATGTAGCTCATACAAACTATATGGGGTTTGCTCACCTTAATTTTCCCCATCCCCGTTTCTTGCGCTCTTGTTTGGACCAGAAAAAAAAATCTACATAAATTATTTCGAGTCTTGGAATCAAGTCCACTTTATTATTTTTACCAAGTCGAATTTGATCAATCACAAGTTTTCAGATAAGGTTTAGACATGGTGCACGCATTAATGTTTATAAGCAATATTCATTCAAATGTCTAAAATCTATTCAATTAAGGATCTAAATATAGGAACATACATAAATGTTAAAACAAGCCACATTACATTTTAATGTAGTCGAGAGGGGAACCGGAACAAACACACATAAGGGACATGGGTACTGCGTAGCATGTGGACGCCCACAAACCTATCAAGTTTTAAAAGGTCACTTCGACGTCACGATCCGGTATACATGCAAGAGTACTCATTTTGTTCATGTGTACCCTTCAAATGCTACTTCAAAGTTCCTTCCAAAAAAATAAAAAAGCTGCTTCAAAGCTTCTTTGTCGCCGTTTTGCACATGATAACAGAATTCTAAAGTTAGGGCTTCGAAAACTACCAAGCCTTTCTGTATAGAAAAGGAAATTAAGGCAAACTAAGTAGGTATACAGAAAAGTATATTGGTTTGGCATGTGAAGTCACATAGTATAGTATACTAAAGATTCAATCGAAGCCATGTGTTCCTACAGAGTAGACTATAGATTTCCTCCAAAAATGACATCAGTTAGCGAGAATTAAAACCGCAAGGCCGTTCTTGGTGGCTCAGCACATGTTTGTCTCCAATTAATTTCAAGTCATTATCTAAATTTAATGGAAGGTCATTACAAAGTTGGATTCTTTGCAGTGGTTACAAGTTGTATATATAGGACAGGAATTAACTATGGTGTCATCGAGCAGCATTGGCCTAGATCTTGCCATGTGACACAATTCTTTGTTTGACGATACGTAAGCCAAGTGGAGCCCGCCCTAAAGGTATAGGCAATATACATAAATGGAAAGTTCAGATTGACACGGTCAAAACAGCTGACTTAATGGACAAAAATCTAGGTGAGAAGAATAGCCCCAAAACCCTAATCTTCCAGTCGCTAAACTATTAAATGCAGATCAGACAAGGTTAATTGCGGCCACTCGATAGTCCAAAAATTGTATGACATATGCAAAAGGGACACCTAAATCGACCTGGATGTAAGGCCAGGACGCTCATGAGTCAAGGCCTTAGTGCTCACATGTGAAAAATTAGGATAATTTCTAATGAAATAATTTAAACTGACTTCATATGACCTTTTCATTTTTTTTAAGATTTTGGTGTTTCAAGGCATATCAATAAGGTTAGATGCAAGATTCAAACAGCATCAAAACGAAGAATTCTACTATATTGAATATCAAATAAAAAAGGTTGTTTTCTTTCCGTATTGTAAATCATTATGGTTATTCAAGCACTCAGTTATTTTTACATCTTTTATACTATTGGTTAATTTATCCTAGTGGCTATAGGTTGAAATTAAACTATTAATTTGTTTATGCTTTAGCAATCTTATTCTCTATATTTTTTTGATTTGCTGTTGACTCATAGTGATGTTTCGAAGAGAGAAATTATGTTAAATAAGTAACTCAATTATAAATTGATTATGATTTGCCTATGAGAAAACTATGTATAAAGTATTGCCATAAATTGAGCATTTGAACCGAGAGATGATTCATCGGGGATTAATAAAACTCACTACATATTGGATTTAAATTAAAGAATGAGTGATAAAACTCAATACATATTGAATTTAAGTTAAAGAATGAGTGCATAAACAAGGTCTCCAATATTAAGCAAATTTAGCTGCAAATCGAATCTATAACATTGTTTGAATATTTAGCAAATTTAGCTCCAATATTAAACATATTGAATTACAATTGCTTGAATATTTTGTCAATGATTGGTTACTGCAAATCGAATCTATAACATTGTTATCGCATCTTGACAAATCATAACTTAAATTATTGCTCGCCTTTTTATTTTATTTTATCATATAAAGAAACTGTAAAAATTATTTTCAAACTCTTTGATAATTTAGTTTAAGTATAATTAAATAAATAATTCATCCTTGAGGGAAAGATACTCCGCTCACTACATTATTACTTGATAATGATCGGTTCATATGCTATAAGATCTAATTTAGTTGCATCATAAATAGACAAAGTTTATGAATTCCTTAATATACACATGGAAGGAATTTAAAATTAGTTCATATGCCATAAGATACTTTTTAATCATATCATAAATTGACAAAGTTAATGAGCCCATAATTAGACATTCTACACTATGCATATTTAAGGACTTTAAAATTAAAATCATGGACGTAAATTAAAACAACACTCATGATTGTGCATCTATAGTCACCTTTAGACAAATATATAATAATACATAAATAGACAATTATGGTGCCACAAAAAATCAATTATTGAATAATTACAATTTTCAAAATGTTCATTAGTTATTTATATATAAACAAACTCAATAAAAAATCTCATAAGTTCCCTATTCACCAAAACTTCTTCCTCGGGCAATTTTATGTTCATACGATTATTGAATGTTAATCTATCTATAAATATTTTCATTAATAAACATTCCATTATATAAAAATGGCTTTCCAACATTAAGAGCACTTGGAAACCTTGTAGTTAATACATAAATGGCTAATATTATATGTCAAGAATAACATGGTTGTTAACTATATAAAAATAAGGGCGGAAGGGGCTATGTGACAAAGGGCTAACTAAGATCACAAATCATACGGTTAGATCCCCACAAGCTTAAACCCTTTGAAAGATCGCACTAGTGGACACACTGTCGAAACAATTTAAGTCCAATTAAGATCAATACAAATAAGTACAAATATATGATGATCAAGGCAATCAAAATATTAAATGTGAGACAAGTTAGCATAAGTACACACTCCCCATGACCTAGTTCACTTAGTTCTCTAAAACTAGAAAGTCAAACACAAGAGACCTAATTAAAGTGTGCGAAAATATAAACTAAATAAGAACAATCACACAAAGAGGGAGGTAGAAGAGCGAAAGACACAAATAATTTTGAAAAGGTTTAAAAATCATATCCACTCTTCTATCCCCCCAAGTTTTTTGGTTGGAAGGGGAAAACGGGACTCTAAGCATATCATGACATGCCTGTGAGATCCCTGTTGGCATCTTCTACAATCATGATCTCAAATCTATCCCACAATTCCTCTATAACTACTAACACTAAAACATGCATTGATCAAGTCTAGCTGAGTAAAAATCTTGAAGCTTGAAAAAGACAAGAGGAATGACCTGCTGACTTGATTAAGGGCAACTTTATACACTTGGCTCAAAACAAGAGTCTTCTATCTCAATCAACCAAGACATGATTGTGATACTAGATGTAACACTTTGAATCCGGTTAGCCTAAGAACTGGATCAGAATGATTATGATCGAGTTGAGTCACGCCTAAATCAACTAACCTGGAGGACTCAAATTAGAAATAGACCGAAACAACCCTCTTGCCATCTCGAGATAGGAAGACATCACTAAATGTGCAACCAACACACAAGAGGAAAGGATGAATGGATGCATGCAATAGCCAAATAAGAAGCTACATGCAATGACATGACATGTGAACACTCATCACACAACAAGAACTGAAATATAAGTAGGTAAAATAAGGGAATAAATACATTAACGAAACGGTTAAAGCTGAAATTGAAGCATCTCATCAAGAGACCTGATAATATGATTGATCTGCTAATACATAAGCTGGTGAGGGCATACATCATAATACATCAAGTAATAATACATGAAGGTACATATCAAATACAAACAAAAACACAAAAGAAAATTACGGTGCACTCAGTACACGTGTGAGTAACAACTATTTGTCTTTCTACCAAGGCCAAACCAATACATAGGAATAGAAGACCCACATATATAATAGAAAAACCATCAGCAATGAATCTCATTGACCTGGAAAATAGCTAATACAAAGTAGCAAGTGGAATCTGACTTCTACGAGGAAGGAAAACTAATATATAACATCATGGGAACACTAAAAGGGCATCTACTGAGGAGCGATTGAGTTGGAGAGTAGATAGCATCCCGAACTAAACTGGTGTTGTGCCACTCTCAACAAATGTCTCTCTCGGCAATAACTACTCCCAATCTTAGGAAACATGACATATCACACAAACAACACAACAAGCACCTGACAAATTTAGGGTTATTTTAGACTTGTATTATACTACGAAATATATAACATTTTGTTTAAGCCCTTAATGTGGTTATTTTAGACTTGTATTATACTACGAAATATATAACATCCTAGCCCACCATCATGCAAAAGATAGTATTAAAATACAACCTGAAATAGGGTGAAAAATTTGGGAAAGTGGCAGCCAGGTCACTGTAAACATGAATGTTGCCACCTTTTATCAACTTTGGGCTTACATGATCATACATGCATAATCAGACATAATCTTGCAAATAAAAGTTGTATATCTAGCTCTTATGAACATACAAAGATCACAATCATGCAAAACGGTGATCGAAAGCATCTAATATGAATTATGTTCCGATATAGTATATATCCTCACATATTTGTTTTGAAAAACTCAACTATTTTTATATGTATTTAATCATGATGAAACGAAGTTCTAAATGCTCCTTAGATAATGATCTACATGAATCATATATTAGAAAAATCAAATGGCATCAAAACAACAAGCACCAGACACACAGACATTATATATGAGACAAAAGGTCAGACCTTTACCTCACAAAGGGCTAGGAGGAGCTATCTTAGGACTTCCTACCCTAAGACCTACCGCTCCTAGGGTCTTGGCTGGCTTGGAGAGGGCTAGAGAAGGCCCGAGAGGCTGAGGATGAAGTGGGAAGGAGAAGGGAAGGGAGGAAGGTCTAAGAAATGGAGCAAATGGTGAAATGTGAGGGGAAAGCCTTCTATTTAGAGGCTAGAAATAGCCTTGCCTAGGGGTGCCAGCCCAATGCAAGGGAGCTAGCCCAGCGCAAGGCCTCTTATCTCTACCATGCCGAATCATGGAAAGGTGAGGGTTTAGTTCATGTGGTGAACCAAAATGCACGCAAGTCCAGGGTTAGGTGCGAGTACTAAAACGATAATTCCATGAACTTCTAGCGCAAGGGCACTAGCCGGACATAAGGGCCCCAGTACCAGAACCCAAATTGCACATTTTTATAGTGCAAGGGCACTGGAAGGGAACCTTTTCTTTAGAAGGTTTTTGCATGTTTTACAACCTCACTCACTTAGAAAAATTCCTTCCCCGAAATTCAACTAAGGGGCCATGAACATACCACACAAATGGCTACACACACGCAAGGTACAAAGAGTTATTGTAAAGTATTGTCTCGAAGCACGCCGATAACAAAACATCCCGCTATTGATACAAATGGTACCAACTATACTATTAAGAAAACATACTACCAATGAGGCGCACTACCATCAAACATGTCATACAAGGCCATACCGTTGTCAACCATGTTACTACTGGGACATATCAGCCAAAGGTGAGTCTGGCATTGTCAAAGGTATATATCACACATATAATACATACATAACTAGAGTATGTAATCGATACTCATCTTTTGCACGGAAGGATGAATGTAGTCCAATGAGTGCTCATGGGAAAAAGGTGATCTTAAAACATAAGGTGGCCTAGAGGTCAAACTGGCCTCGCATTGTATCTAGGTATGTAAAGGGATACTTTATCACAAGGCTATCATAGCTGGCCTCAAAATTTGGGACATGGTAAGGGTGTGATCCACAAGGTGTACTAAGGGACCTAGAAGGTGCCCACCCAATGAGGTTGTCTACAAGATTTAATCACTATGCCATCACCTATAGCTGGGTAATGAGAAAAGTGGATACGAGGATAAGGTGGTACTTATAAAAATATGGACGATTAAGGTAGGGTCCATTTTGAAGTACCATTGTTGTTGCTTACCATGAATTTGGCCATCATCCATGGAAACTACAATGCAGGCATCTCTAGGGAGGACTCCTAGAGGTCTAGATTAATCACTAAATAGTAGACAAGTATTTCTTGATTGAGTACCAGTCTGTGTTTATAATTGATCATCTCATACCATTTTACAGTACTCTATCTTGATTCACTTGGCTACTACAACTGTAGTAGACTCACAAGCAGGGATATAAAATGAGCATATATAGGCTACCTACGTCATAAAAGTGCACACCATGGAACTATATAACACTGCACACTTGCATCTCTAGTGTCTAGGTGGCTTGCAGGAAATCATATAAGTGATCTGGATCGCTGGCCTCTATTTGGCCACTTTGGTTGTCATTCATCTGTCTGACTAGATGTTAAACTCTGTCCTACTCCAAAGTCAACAGTCACACTGATCTCATCATCATACATTGGATAGTCGATGGAGTACTATCATATTGTAACACCCCAATTCGGCTTACCCATGAACTGACCCGGAAATGTTATCGGCGACCAAACCATTCGTTAATCTAATAGGTTTGGTTAAGCCGACTCGGACCTACTCTCGGTGTTAAGATAGAGATGCAGCATGCAGAGTATGGATAAGATGCTAGGGTTTATACGCTTGTTCTACATGCATGCCATGACATGGAAGAAAAAAAAAGAAAAGTAATAAACGAGAAATCATAAGAAAAATACTTATTTCTATAAAAAAAACGAGTAGAGTTTTCCCTAAAAGTGCAATAAGGGTCAACCTGTCCATAACAAGGATATATATAAATACTTTCAAAAGGGTGTAAAACATGACAATCAATAATCACACACAATCATCATTACTTTCACTTTCACCTGAGCGGAGACTGAGCTCCAAGGCTCCTTGTTAATTCATATTTATCTATTACTTCATAAACGGATTATCAAAACATAACGCAATAAAATCTCCATTTACAAAACACTAGCACATAATCATTACGCAATACACACAACTGGTACATGTGTGCGCGACTCTGTGCTTCTCCTCCGTAGTCCTGACAAGTTTCAATCGTCATGATCCTCACCTACACATAGTAGAAAAATGTCAGCAATGGTTGTCACTGGTCTAGAAATAACTAGTATCAAACTGGCACAGGAGAGCTTACCCACCTATTGAATATAAACCATATACTTCCTCAAGAACTCTCACAAGGGCAATAATGGGAGCCATCGCCCTCGAGCGACAACGTCCCCTTTCCATATCATTTTTCTTTCATTGGCCATTTCATCTATTGCGTCTTGCATCAAATCTCATTCTCATTCATCTCAACCCTCTACGTCCTCCGTATTACTCCTAGCGTTGAGCCGAAGGCTGAGTACTCTTAGGCAGTCGCCATTAGTACCCTTTGAACCACAAGTCCTGACAGGCGCCGTACTTAACAGTACCCATAAACCTCCACATTCTCCGGGTGTGAGGAACTAAAATGCAGAGTTAGCAGGATCCCTCGAGATGAAGTGAGTCCTTCCCAACATCAACCCACAGATGAGCACATGCCCTATTTGATGACATGACTGCCTCCCTCTTTTCATGTCTCACTGAAAACACAAAAATTATACATATATATTTATAGGGCTGGGTATGGATTCATAAAATAGGCCCGAAGGCAACTTGCGGTGGATCTCGCTTTCGAAAACATACTCGAGGGATCTTATCCTCGAGGGTTATTTATCCGAAAATGCGATCGGCTAAATGACCCGTGTAGAATGGTATCCAATAAAACATCACTTGACACGTCCTCTTTCCTGTTCTAAAAAAAACATGATGGATCAGCGTAAAAATAGGGACGAGTCCAAAACGGACCTGGCAAAAGCACCAAGCATGATTTTACGCCTAGGCGGCAAGCTCTTACTCCATACCTACACATCAAAACTAAATACTAACGCCCGTTCATGATGCATCACACATCCTATAGCATACACAGATCAACCATGCATCAATCAACACACATCAACCATGCATCAATCAACACATCAATAATAATCAATATCATTCTCCTACTCTACATTGCATTATATTACAATACCTATTTAGTCAACTTAATTAATCACTTAGCATTTATTTAATATCACAGTCATACATCCATATTATATTAACATAAAAATACATAGCACACAAATCATCTAATCACCGTATTCTAGCATGTTGTACTAATAATCATTAATTCTAACTAATTAAATTAAAATAATTTATCCCTTGCGCGATATCGGTAATTAGTGACGGCTAGGGTTTTGTCGCATGTGTCGAAGCTCAAATTCGACGCTCTGTGGCGTCCGACGTTCGATCCGGTTTAACTGGACGAACTCGGCGAATGACCAGGCAAATCTGGGTTTCTGGCAAATTCGGCAATTTTCCGACGACTTCGAGCGGTTTTCACGTGACTGTTCCGGCGGGGCAATCAGAGGTATGGGTTAGCACCGTCTCGATGAGCTCAACCCAATGGTGGTGACGACGAGGGTGGTCGTGGCAGTGTGAGAACCCTCAATTTAGTCCCACATCTAATACCTACCGGGCTAAGATCCTATTTATAAGTGGGAATGGACTATAGATCTTTAACTTTGGTTAACCATTTTAAAGAA
>JAVDBV010005007.1:0-16106 GCA_032619315.1 Piper longum | reverse complement strand
CAGATTCCTTGGAGAAGAGACAAACCTTAGCAGCTGTTGGTGGAGAGGTATCAACATGAGCCAACTTCAGCAGGTGTTGAAAATCCTCATGGGATAAAGTGATGCTATGGTTGGAAGGTGGAGGGGCTAAGGTGCTCTCATTGGAATCTGTCCCAGGCAGTTTTGCACGGGCAGAAGTGGAGGAGGATGACGACTTCACCCAATCAGGTTTGTCGTGCTTATGCCAACATTTCTCCTCCACATGACCAGGGGTGCAACAAAACTCACAAAACCTCTCATCATGACTTGATGTCCTCCCTTCTGTGCCTCGACTCATGCGACCTCTACCTCTCCCTCGCTGAGAGTTTGAGGGAGGATGCATAGAAGTGACTAAGGCAGTATTGTCCAGGGCATCTGATGATTCATTCTCCACAGGAATACTGGATAACGAGAGAAGGTAACATTCAGGGAGGGGAGATCTTCTCCAGATAAAAACTAGTTTTTGGAGGAGGAATAAGCAGCATCCAAGCCAGCTAAAAAGGAGACAACTTTTAGTTGTTCTCACCGTTGTTGTCAAGTCTCCACATCTTGAGGGTAGGGCTGGTAGAGATTCATCTCTTCCCATCAACCTTTGACATAGTTGTGGTAGTCCTTCAATGATCTTCTTTTTTGCTTCATGCAAAAAACTTCCTCACACAACTCATAAATGCAATTTACATTCTTATCAGAGGTGTAAAAATCGCTGACAGATGCAAAGATAGCATATGCTATTTTCGGAACCACCACATCAGCACTTATATGCGGCTCCAGGCTGTTCCAAAGCCATCTACGAACTTGTGCATCTTCTCTTATCCACTTTGAATCAACCTCCTTTGGCGACACATTTTCAATATAATGCAACTTGTCTTTTGAGATAAGGAATGTACTAATAGCAGCAGACCATTGCAGGAAAATGCTATTACCACACAACTTAGTGGTGGTAATAGATGACCCACTGATCAAATCAACAAGACTAGGAGTGTTGTCTACTGGAGTAGTGGAAGCCATAGGAGACTTGTCGTTGACCATGACACAAACACATAATAGGACTTAGAAGATGACAAGGCTTTGAAAAAAATGGGCACAATTCTCAAAACCTCAAGGATCTCAAGCTCTGATACGATGTTAGAAATCATGATTGAGATAGGAGAAGTAGGTATATACTGTATTAAGACAATGATAGACATATAAGATAGGAAGTGCAATGTTCACTTTTCACATTACACCTTCATCCACACCATATATTTATACATAGGAGACAACTCATATAAGGATCATATTGTTCCACGAAATCCCAGATTTCATGGACTGTTTGAGCAGCTTAGTTGTAAACTAATCCAGTGTCAACTAATAAGTAGTCAATAGAGTCTATCGAGTATCTCTATAGGTGTCTTATAAAATCAGTTTCTGTGCATTTGATTCTTTCTAAAGTCTTTTTTTATTTGCATTTGTATTTGTTTGCCGAAGTATTTATAAAATTCTCATATTAGTTGTTCATGAGTTATTTTTACTAATGGTAATGATTGATGTGCTATTGTAGGTATGACCTCTTACATAATGCACATCTTTACCTCGAAGAATTGGATGAGCTATTCAAAGTTGCTCAGGTTTTTACTTTGTACTTTTATTTATTTAATTTAAAATTTGTATGTTTGTAGGATACTGATGGCACCTTTATTGAATTATGTCCATGGTTTATTGTAAGGCTTTGCTATTTCTTTTCTTCAGTTACTTGCAGATGGAGTTATTCCCAACGAGTATGGCATAAACGCAAAACAAAAGCTGAAAATTGGGTCAAAGGTACTTAAGTATATGCATATTTGATTGCTTTAGTTTTTGGTTATATATATAATTTGTTTTTGTACTAGTATTGTAACGACTTGGCCCAAAATGTAACATAATGGACCTATGTCATCTCTTTAAAAGTAATTAAACGAAGTTAAAGATTTATAATTCATTTTCACTTATAAGCAGGATCTTATTGCAGTAGGTATTAGATGTGGGACTAAGTTGAGGGATCTCACAATCCACTCACCTTAAAAATTTTGTCTATACTTGGCCCATTGCTAGCCCCAGCCTAGGTGACTTTTTTGGCTCATGACCAGTAGCCTAACCAACATCCTTACTTCAATTCATCATCTAGCATGGTACCAAGTAGCTCTGATATCATCTATAATAACCCGGTCTAATTAGTGCAATGTAATGGGCTTAAATCATCTCTTCAACAGTTGGTTAGCCGAGTTAAAGATATATAATTTATTCCCACTTGTAAACAAGAAGAAAACAAAGATGATCTCACAGGTATTAGATGTGGGATTTTACCCCAGTAGGTATTATATGTGGGACTAAGTTGAGAGATCTCACAAGTATTATAGTAACGCAAAGAAAGCATGGAAGATTTAATGAATGACATCTTATGGTAAATCCAATTGAGGAAGCGATTTGTGAAAATTGTTTACGTTGATTTGGGCATACCCCTTGTGCCATTGTAAACATATAATTGATTTGCATTATTTGTGGTCTAAAAGGTGTAGAGCTATGAAATACAAGATAAAGTCAAGACCTTTGGATCACAATGAGTTGCCTGACAAATATTTCAACTCAAATATACTAGAGTTTGACTAGATTACGTTAGCAAAATCATAATATTAGCTAGAGAGTAAAACAATGGCTTTAATCTGACATGGCATAGGACGTTAGTTGGTGTAAGATAGAAGACATTAAATAAGGGCGTTAATTGATGTAAACAAACAAGTATAATATCACATTTGATACCTGGGGAAGGTACAACCCTTCTATTGACATTTGTCTGATTAACCTGTTATTTAGGAAGCTTAAATTCAAAATTGTGGCATATGGTTTCCTTATTTGTTTCCTTTTTCAAATTTGAAATGTAATCAATTGATTGTCTATTGATTAAGAAAATAATGTAAGTCATCTATGGATAGTCTAAAGCTTCTATATTTATTTTGCGTTTCAATAAAGCTAAAGGTGGAGAATCTCTAACTTCGCAAACATTCATCATCATAAACTTCAATACAATGTATGGAAAAGTCAGTATTTAAATGTGCCCTATTGATTTTGCCTTTTCAAAAGGTTTGTATCCTTCGGAAGGATTTTGCTGTGTTAGTTTGTCTTGTCTGATAAATTAGATGTATTTCATGTTACTGTTTATTTTGTCAAGCTAAATTGTTTTAAGGCGTAGATTTGCTACAACGGGAGATTCAAAGCTTGTTGCTGCAGCAATTGCATGAATTTGAAACCTTTTTGACTTGACGGTGCCACGTGTTCTTCAACTATTGCTCTGCTTAGTCTTGCTGTTGCTTTTAAATGTTTGCTGCTGGACCATTGTCAAACTATTGAATGTTTAAAGATGTTTTCAAGCTCAGCATTAGGATTGTTGGATTATTGTGATTGTCTGGTTCAAGTCTTCAATGTGTGAACAGGGGATTTTTGAATTTTAGATGGTATAACTATTTGTCTCAAAGGCTCGAGCTGTCAAGAACAGGTATCACTTAATATTTACTTTAACACCACCATCACGTACAAGCATATTAGCACGTGGACAAACTCAAGGCAACTAATCCATTGGGCACATTTGTGGCAAATTAATATTTCTCCGGGCATATATTACCAATGGACCCCCGCTTTTTGGTTTTGATACCATGTAAATTTAAAATAGTCTAACCACTTGTTTCAAAAGGTCAAACTATTAAGACAGGAAACTACTTAATATTTACTTTAACCAATGTGTTGTTAGTTGAGATATCTTTTGAGTTTTGAGTCAAACTTTATAATTGTTATCGGTTGGTCATCAATCTCTCTTACAAATGAAGTACCTTTTAAAATTGAATTCTGTGCATATGTAAATTACTATTTAATAAAAGCTTATTGTGAGCTGCCCTTTCTTTATTATTATGTTCTTTAACAATAATATTTCTTGCATATGTTACAGATTGCTCATAGGTTGCTGGGTAAGATTTTAATTGACCTACGGAACACTCGAGAAGAAGCTATCAGTGTTTCAGAAGCAAAAAATTATGAAAAAATGTCTTCGAACATGTCATCAGCAATGTGCAGAAAGGAAGATACAGATTATCAAGTGAGACTTCAAAATAATAGTAAAGATGGAAGACGAAGTAGTTGTACCATTGAAAAATCACTGGACAAAGATGAGGATGAGGATAAGGAGACAAAATATCGTCTAGATCCAAAGTCAATCCAGATTCTCACTCTCCTCCTCTTTTTCTTTCTTAATATGTCATGAGTGCTAATTCTTTGTGGTTATGCTTTAGGTATGCAAATGTCAGAACTCCAGAGCGCCATGTTCGTACGCGCCTGTATTTTACTTCTGTATGTCTCCACCTATTTTATGCTTATAGCTTTAGTTTAAAAAATTATGGTGTTTATGTGTCTTTAATACATTTTACGTTGAAATGTGCAGGAGTCGCATATCCACTCTTTGATGAATGTCCTTCGATACTGCAACTTGGATGATTCATTGCAAGGAGAAGAGAGCCTCATTTGTCAAAGTGGTTTGGAACATTTATTTAAAACAAGGGAACTCGATTACATGAGTTATATTGTTTTGAGAATGTTTGAGAACACCGAGGTAAGGAGTAACTAGCTATTTCAGAATTGAAGAGTCAGTTTTGTGCTTAGATAAACATCCAATGTTGTCAAGTTCAAACACTATAGTGACCACGTCTTCTGAAATGAAGGTGCCATTGGACGATCCTAAAAGATTTCGAATAGAAATGACATTCAGCCACGGGGCAGATTTAAGTCCATTAGAGGTGATCTGCTACAGAAACAATGATTGTGTTTATCCTTTTATTGATATATCATAGGAAAGATAAAAATCGGAGAGGTTTATATATGCATATGTAAACATACCTCCGGTAGTTGTTCACTTGTTAGTGTGCTCTTTTTTTCTGTTTATACATGATGCAGTGCAAAGAGGGCGAAACTGCGGCATTGCCTTTAGAGCACACACTGCCTATTATGGGGCCAGAGAGATTGCAAGAGGCAGGGTCTTATCTTACGCTGGAAAAAATGGAAAAACTCCTTCGGCCATTCGCAATGCCAGCAGAGGACTTCCCACCTCTGACTACCCCTCAGGCCTTTTCAGGACACTTCTCTAGGAGTGCAGGGGTCCTAGAACGCCTTGTAAACTTGTGGCCGTTCTACAGGCAAGGAAGTGCTAACGGGAAGTGAGTTTTTCTGGTTCTGCATAATTTATCTCCCACTCTGTTTTCCGGTTTCAATTGTATAAGCGTCTCTGATGTACAGCTAAGTGGCTGTTGCATTTGCATATGCTGGTGTTCGATAACTTTTTTTCTCGGCATCAAACGCCTTCGCAAGTTAAAATCCTTGTCAACAATAAACCTAATTTCTTAAAAAAGGAACGTAATATGGGATTTGATGGATGAGAATTCCTCTTTTGTCTTTTAGAATGATGAGATTTCCTCTTTAAGCGTCAATTGTAACTATATGCCCCTTTTTGGTGAATTTTTTATTGGGATACTATTTAATCATAAATTTCTCTTAATATTATATTCCCAAATAATTAGTGGAAATAGTGTTGATATAACATTTATTTATACTATTTTCTTCACTTTGCTTGTGTTATTCTTCTTGAATTTATGCATCATTTGCGTGTGTCCATGTTGCCCTTGTAGATAATTTATACTTTTTGGATTTATACATTGGATTAATAAGTTCAAAGTAAAAGTCTTGTTGACTTTGCCCCTCCACCAGGAGATAGATGACAATTCATACCACTCTCTTAGGAGACAATGCCGTATAGAGCAAGAGAAACTCCCCAGTAACCAACAGGTCTGAACAAAGAAGACAAAAGGTACCAAGGAGAGCATCTATGTAATAAAAGAATCTGAGTGAAGGAATTGTAAAGAGGTGGTAAACCACTTTATCTAGAAAAATGGCCATCATTCAGTCACCGGCGCAACACCAACCGTAGGGAAGGCCCTTGCCATTTTGTGCACCAGATATAGGATGCCAATCACCCAAGATAAACAAAATTCTCACCTATTTACGTAGTCTCTCAATTGATGAGAGAGCCGAGAAGATGCAACGGTCAGCCGGAGATTGGAAACCCTATTTGCCAAAAACCTTCTATTTTCACATGTTTTAGTAGGGGTGTAAATGAGACGAATCAAGTATGTTTGAGTACTTGACAAGATTTGATGACTTGAGTCGAACTAAGTTTTTTTTTTTACTTTGAATACATCGAGCTTGAGTTTCAACGGGGATTCTTTAACTCAAGCTATGTTCATTGTTTAATAAGTTATTTATTTCAAGCAGAATATTTTTTTGAGCACAAAATTAACGAGCACAAATTCAAGCCAAACCGAGCCGAACATAAAATGCTTACGATTAGGTTTAGCTTGCGTACATCCTTGTGTTTCAGTTGTCTATTACTCCAACGCTTACATGTATATATAGTATGGTATTGTACCTTGAACCCTAAGGAGACCATGCGGCCAGCGGGAGATTGGAAACCCGATTCACCGGAGCCCTTACATTTCCACATGTTGCAGCTAGTATCTACCCTTGCATCTATATGCACCGACCAAAAATCACCTTACCAAATCAACCTTGAATCAGTACACTTCACTATCGGCAAAGGAGCCGTCTCGGCATTTTCAGAGGTTTTTTTTTTATCCAACGAGCAGAAATTTAGAGATCTATCTATCAATCAATGAATGAGAGTGACATTTGATGGCCAGCATATAGTGAAAGAGTGACAAAAACTGATATCTCCAACAAACGTAAATAGGCTGCCTACTCTTGAGTTCAAACTGGTAAAACCGACAGCCTGTAAGCTTGGAGTGGGACTTGTTCGTCCTCTTTCCCTACTTGTTTTTTTATAAGCAGGTCGACAGATAGATCCAAACATTAAACCTCCGTTTCAAATTAGTCATGTGAGAAAAAATCAGAAACCATAAGACGAGTGGTCATGCGTTGAAGATGACTAGATTGTGCTTATCTTTGTTTTATCTTCCGGGGATTGTTTCTATATCGTCGGAAAGGGTTCTTTGCAATGCGTGAAGGATTTGATTAATTGTAATGAAACGCCACGCATCTTAATACCACACTTAATTTGGACGACTGATGTCAGAAGCATTTGTAATCAAATTCAGACTTAATAAAACAAACTAAATATAGATATTTCTTCGTCTGACTGAGCAAGCAATAAAAATCATAAATTTAATGATAATAGTGATATTTTTAAGTTTTTTGTCAAATTATTATTGAAAATTATTAAATTCAAAGAACATTAACCTTAGATTTTGAACTTTTTCATAGTAATATAACATCTATTTATTTGAATTTTTTTAATAAAAAAGTGATTTTAATTTATTCTAATTGATATGGGAAAAACTAAGAAAATAAAAGCGAAAATGATTTCATAAATAAGGCATTAAATTTTTGTGAGAAAATTAGTATTTATAATGAGAAAATAAATTAGATAATATAATAAATATAGGATTAAAATACATTTTTATCTTAACTGAAATTTGACTAATTATAGCCGACTTAAGTGAAGAATTTTGTTGATTTTTTGCCATGAAGTAGACGAACGTGAATAATGATGCTTAGTGGGACGTCCGTCCGACCCACTCCTGCCAAAACCTCCCACCAAAGAGAGGGTTACGTAATCCACATTATTAGAGGCATACAGAAATTAGACGAACTCTTTGGAGGATACCTTTTCTGCTCAACAAAGCGAAGTATTTTTGCTGTATATGGAATCCATTTATGATGCATTTTTCGTGCCAATGTGCTAAAAAGATATGATTCAAAATTTCAAATTCATTTACAATTTTATTTGTCGACCCTATTATCTGTGCCGTTTTACTTTTCAGTTAAACGTAGTTCACACTTCTGGGCAATAAGATGGTAAGCATCAAAACCTGCCTGACTTTTCAGAAAAATAAGTAAGGAATATGCTCAGAAATATATGACCTTAGAAGACAAGAGGCTTCTGCTTTCTCCAAAGCTTAGAAAGAGACTTTTAGCGAGGGAAGTGTTGTCGATAAGGTACGCGACATTCAAGACCCACAATTTAAGACCACTCTTGTAAAACCCATCTGAGATTTAACAGCATACAACGCCCAGAACTTGGTCACGATTATTACCATAGCAAGATCGGTAATTTAACAAAAGCTTCCAAAAGAAAAAAAGATTCAACAAAAGAATCATTGAGAAACCATCCAATTGTCGATGACAGCTCATACTACAAATTAAACGGGCAATTCAGGCAGGTTTCCCTTCCACTGAACCTGTATATGCTTAAACCACCTCAATGATTCACTTTCTGCCTGCTACCTCTCACTCACTAGTTGTCACTCTTTGCTACCTTAGAAAATATAAGGGTAGGCATTCTATTGCTAAACAGCCAATTCCGGTACGTTTTCCTTCCATTGAACCTGTATATGCCTAAACCACCTCAATTATTCACTTTCTGCCTGCTACCTGTCACTCGCTACTCGTCACTCTTTGCTACCTTATAAATATAAGGGTATACATCCTATTGTCCATTGAGTGTGCGCAGCTAAATTGGCAGAAAGGGTGGGAGAGGAATTGGAAGTGAGCAGGTATGAAAATGGAGGAGGCAAGGGCAAAGACAACACCAGAAGATGAAGAGCCAAAGAAGTACAGAGGAATCAAGGCCATGCCTTATATTATTGGTACAAATGATCCTCGTATCTAATAATATCTCGTAAGAATGACATGATTGAGCTTGTGAATGAGCAGTGATTGGTGATGAATTTGATTTGCAGGGAATGAGACATTTGAAAAGCTGGGAACAATTGGAACATCCTCCAACATGATGGTTTATTTAACGATTGTGTTCAACATGAAAAGGGTCACGGCCGCCACTCTCATCAATGTCTGGAACGGGACCTGCAACCTCTCTCCCTTGATCGGTGCCTTCCTCTCCGACGCCTACTTCGGCCGCTTCAAGACCTTGGGCTTTGCATCCGTGGCCTCGCTCATGGTACCCAATTTCTATCTCATTTTAGATAATATTCTCTCCCTGCTTCTTATCTTCTTTTTTTTTTCACCTAGCTTATTAATTTTGTTATACAAAGTTGAATGCCAAGCTTTTTTTTTTCTAATTTTCTTGATTTAGCCAGTTGGTTCTCTTTTTTATCCACTACAGATTTTCATGTGAAAAGAAACAATCAATAAAATAGTGGGTGGCAAGCAGCCCAAGTTATTATGGTAGCATGAAATGAGATGTATATTTCTGCCAAAACTTGAAAGTTGAAGCCATGGCCAATGGATAACTTATGTGGCTTTTGATCATATTTATTTTATTAAACTCTTAGAAAGATGATGATAACTTATTGATTACGAATTTTTTGACTAAGAAAGTTAAATAGAGGATCGCGGAGTGTAAATTATTAATTATTATGGAAAGTTATAATAATAAAATCAAATTGGAAGAGTTTTTGGAGTCGACAAGAAAAACTTAAAAAAGTATTATTCTTAGCATGAATTGGTTACTTGTGTTTGAATAATTTGTAGGGGATGATTATGATCATGCTTACAGCAGGAGTGTCCAACCTTCACCCATCAGCCTGCTCTGCCCAAACGCATGAACACTGCACCGGACCCACGACCCGGCAGCTGGTCTTCCTCCTCGCCGGGCTGGCCCTGCTGGTGGTCGGAGCCGGAGGAATCAGGTCGTGCAACCTCGCATTCGGCGCCGATCAGTTCGACCCGAGAACCGAGTCCGGGCGGCGGGGTGTGAACAGCTTCTTCAATTGGTACTTCTTCACGTTCACCTTCGCCATGATGGTGGCCATCACCTTGATAGTGTGGGTACAGGTGAGCGTGAGCTGGGCTCTCGGTTTCGGCATCTCCGCCTTCCTCATGCTCCTCTCCTGCACCTTCTTCTTCGTCGGCTCCGGCATTTATGTGAAGGTGGAGCCGGAGGGAAGCCCCTTCTCCGGCATTGCCCAGGTCCTTGTTGCCGCGGCCAGGAAGCGTGGGATTAAGCATCCAGAGGAGCCTATCAAAGAATTCGAACTGTTCGACCCTCCCCACACTAGCTCTCTCATCTCCAAACTCCCCCGCACAGACCAGTTCAGGTAATTAAGTGGTAGTGCAATATAGCATTAACTCTCATGATAACTAATCCTTATCAAAATTGACTAAGTATATCTATTGTCGGGTATATAACTATGTAGGTTCTTGGATAAAGCGGCTATGATAACCGACGAAGACAAGATCAACCCGGATGGTTTTTCTGCAAATCCATGGAGGTTATGCCAGCTGCAACAGGTAGAAGAACTCAAGTGCATCCTAAGAGTCATCCCAGTCTGGGCCGCCGGCATCATCTACTACGTGGCCGTGGTGCAACAGTCCACCTTCGTGGTGGTCCAAGCCCTCCAATCAAACCGGCACCTTTTCAACGGCAGCTTCCAGATCCCCGCCGCCTCGTTCACCGTCTTCACCATGCTGGCCCTCACCCTGTGGATCCCCGTCTACGACCGCCTTCTCGTCCCCGCCCTTCACCGTCTCACCGGCAAGGAGGGCGGCATCACCCTCCTCCAAAGAATGGGCGCCGGCATCTTCCTCTCCGCCCTGGCCATGCTCGTCTCCGGCCTCATCGAGCAGCGCAGAAGGTGTGAACCTGTATCATCCTGTAATAAAAATTTATTAGGAGACTGACCAATCATCAAAATGCAATAAAATAAAATTAATATAATTAATTTATATACTTTACCTAGTTAGAGTTATCTTCTCTGCAATAAAATCTAACGTCTTCTCATTTATTTAATTTAAAATTTTCGAAGATAGGTTGCGCAATCCTTTTACAAAAAAGAATGCATGTTACTTACTTTCGTGTATGGTAGATATAAATTTACACATTATGTATATATATTAGTCACCGCCTTTCCCTGTAAAACATGTAATGAAATTACTTTCTAATTACAGGTCGATGTCAGTCGATAGAGGAGCCGTCTCGGACATGTCCGGGCTGTGGCTGATCCCGCAGCTGCTGCTGACAGGGCTGTCGGAGGCGTTTGCGTCGGTGGGGCAGGTGGAGTTCTACTACAAGCAGTTCCCGGAGCACATGAGGAGCCTAGCCGGCTCCATGCTCTTTCTGGGCGTCGCCATGTCCAACTATTCTAGCGGGTTGATGGTGGCGGTGGTGCACCGTCTGACCAAGAGGCCGGGCCAGCTCCACTGGTTACCGGAGGATCTTAACAAGGGTAGGCTTGACTACTTCTACTTCATGATCGCAGGGTTTGGGGCTCTGAATTTCGCCTACTTCCTTGCTTGTGCCTCCTGGTACAGGTACAAAGAATCGGTAGGTGGGATCGTTGATGGCCAGGAAGTAGAGTTGGAGCCCAACAAAAGCCATTCCCCGCCACCAGTGTGAAATCATGAATAGTGTAGTTGAGGCAATTGATCTTGTCATTCATGTCATGGATTCATTCTCGTCCAAAATTGATCATCTAGCGAATTGTATAATGAATCCATGATCATTATCCCTGAATGATCTTGCTAATTGGGAAAAAGATTCATCGTCATCAGATATGATTGATGACCATGGGCCATCGGATCCATTGCCGTTGCAAATTTCGGTCCCAGCCCAGTCCTCTGTACGTTGACAGCCAAAACCTCCTTCACTCGGAGATTTCCGCTGATGACCCAATCCTTAAGTTTTTTTCTTTCTTTTTTTGAGCTTTTTACCGGAAACCAAAAGATATTGGGAGAATTAAACATAATTATTAAAAAAATGGAAAATCATATATAATGATAAGAATACCCTCGTATTTAAAAAAAAAATTAACTAGTCCGCTCGGCGACAGTTTAGACTTGGTTGCCCCTTTTAAGGTTGGCCAGATCTTACCATCCACAGTGAGAAAAAAAAATATGGGGGGAATCTTATTATTATGAATAATTTTTTTCCTTTTAGTAATTATGTTTAATTCTCTTATCACCAAATAATATTAAAAATATTTTTTTATTTTTAATAAAAAATTTAATAAATAAAAAAATATTTTTTAATATTATATGATATGATAGTGAAAGAATTAAGTATAATTACCAGAAAATAAAAAATTATATATAATGACAAGAATGCCTTCATATCTAAAAAAGAAAATTTTAACAAAGCGGTCGCCGCCTCGCCGGCAAGGCTGTGACTGGCAGCTGCTTTTACCGAACCGCCTCGGCCAAGGGCAGCCAGATTGAGCCACTTGGCCGCTCTGTCAATAAAAAAGTGTACGGGAGTGTAATTTTATTATTATTGATAGTTTTTTACTCTGTGGTAATTATGTTTACTTATGCCACCACCGGTTAATATTAAAAAATTTCTTCCTGTCATTGGTACAAAGCTCAAATAAAAAAGAGTACGTCACACCTGCTGCCACGAGTGATTGGGTCCAAAAAGGACCGCTCCATGCTGGCAGTGGGGACTACTAGTCCGAGCCATGCAACCGTAAAATCTCATCTTTCACTTGGTTAAAAATTATTTGTTAGGTTAATTTGCCTTTTAAGGAGTTTATTTTTCTAAAACCCAGTTCGAAAAATAAAACATTCTTAAACTTATGTCTAAATTATTAGACTTTACCACAACTAATATGAGATAATTATAGCAAAACCGAACACGAAAGCAACTTGCATCGGATCATTCATCATGTTTTAAAAAAACACTTGGTACCTACATTTATTATCTCTGGCCCTAGGCCATCAGCCAGTGTTGCTAGTCACCTCTAACGAACCCTCTGGCCTTGTGACTTTTTTTATATAATTTTTAAATTTTTTACAATATTATATATATTTTTTGCAGATATCTTACAAAGTTTTTTTTATTATTTTGATTTAATGATAATGGGCAGATCCGATGCCGTTGGAAATTTTGTCCTAACCGAGTCCTCTGTCCATCCACAGCCATATACTCCTTCCAATTGTAGGCTAGGAGATTTCCCGAGTCTAAATCTTAAGGGCATGTGTTCCCTGAAAATTTAGTCCTAAACAGAGTAATCTCCCGCTTTTTATTTCTTTGAGAGACCAGCCCGGCTCCTTTTCGTTTTTTTAAGGGTGTAAATAAGTCGGGCCGAGTCAAGCTGAGAAGGGATATTTTTAAATTTAACTTATTTTTTGGTAAATATGTTTGAACTTATTTTAGTACTTAACGAACTTTGATGTATTTTAGGTTAAGCCGAACTCGTCCAAAATTTATAATATTTGAACTTAATTCGTGTTTGCTCGCTATATTTTAAGTAGAGTTTGAGGCGAACGAATATTTGTGTTTGGCTCATATTCGATTTATATAGGATCAAATTTTTCTTTCCAACGTTATATAAATTAAATGTGACATTAATAATATTAATAAGTCGAGTCAAACCGAGTATTTTTTCGAGTTTGAACACATCGAGTTCGAATTTCGAGTCAAGCCGAGTCGAATACTCTTTAGCTCAAGTTTTGTTTATTGTTCAACGGGTTATCCATTTAGAATCGAGTATTTTTTCGAGCATAAAATTAATAAGCACGAGTTCAGGTTGAATCGATCCAAACGTAAAATCCCTGCCTTTTTCCCTACCCTCTCCACTTCCATGACTCTTTCTCCCCAAAACTCCTCACGCACTCAGGTTAAAAATAACATCTCCCACAACAGATCTCAGCATCTCCACCATCTCTGGCAGGACCGGCCATAGACGTTGCCTTCATCCACCAACCTTCTCCCCCCTACTCCTTCAATCGGCCTTACAACACCCATCTTTACTCCTTTAACATCTTCACCTCCACTCGAACCCATTGTCATCTCCGATCAATTATCACGTCGCTTCAATTGAGCTTCGCATGAAAAAAAAGAATTTTTGTTCAAGTTCTTTTCGTAATTTGTTTGGGATATACATATTGGCGGCCGGCGGGTCTAGCAAATCTTAATGCCCTCAAACATGAATACGATGCTATGCTAAATAAAAATGAAACGTCCAGACCTTCTTTGGATATAATTTATAGACCTGAAGGATGCCTGCCACATGAATTGGGCCCATTGGGGTGGGGGCCCAGTAGTCCGAACAATGCGAATCACACCTTTCGCGAAGAGCCTAAACATTTACTGATAATATGTATTAATAATTTATAAAATTAATTATAAAAATAGTATTAATTATTTTTCAATAAAAATAATGAATATCCATATAACTTTAATAAAAAAGATTATTTTTAGAACACAATGGCACAGTAGAAGCATTATAAGTAGTTTTAACTTTATATTAAAAATAAGTAATAATTCTCACTTGATAGTTATTAATAAGTGAAACTTTTAATTTAAGCAACATTTTAATAATTAAATAGATGTTGTCAATTTTAAAGAATTTTAATTTTGACAAAATTATACTCCAAGTTTTTTCTAAACAATGAACTATTTAATTAAATAAAATCTTAAATTAAGTATGAATTATTAAATAATAAATATTAATTACATTAATAAGATTATAAATATATAGGTAAAACTTATCAATTTTCTTAAAATGACTAATCAGGGTAGAGTTATGTTCCTAACTTTTCCTAATAGTAATTAATAATAATTGAAATATTAAATTAAATAGAGGCTAGAATAAACCCCAATGTACACAAAGGCTGAAATAAAATGCGATGAAAAATTAGTGTTTTAACGTAAGAGTTTGTTTTCTCCTAGGATTTAATATATGGCCAATAACACGTCACGAGTTCCATGGCATAAGAATACAATTCACGCTGGGCTACATTGTACGTAGTACTCGTTGTTGACACTCAACACCCAATAATAAAACAAATGTAGAAGAAGAAATCAAACAAAAACAACTAGGGATACATAGCAGATGAGCTTATTGTGAATTTCAGGTGGAAGGACTGCTATATATATAAGTTTTCAGAGAAAGGCATGGTCTCTAGGTGATGAGGACGATTCCTTCTTCAATAAGAGAGTCGGCTAATACTTGGTTTGCTGCTTGAGAAGGATGAACACTGTCCCAAAAAACATAATTGGTGGCATTGCTGCATGTTCCTGGTGACTTGGGGTTGCATAAGATTGATGTTTCCACAGTTCCTGTCCCACAGCAACCCTTCCGAGCTTCCGCAAATCCTGAACCAAATAATATATACCCAATTCAATTAACAAATAATCAGGAGGTACATGCAGAAAGCTAGCTGGCTACTAGATATATGTATTCAAAGTGCAGAGGAGTTTGCATATATCCTTCTATGAAAACGGGATTCTGGGTTTTGGTTGTTTTCGTGTACTCCGGCATTGATTGAATCAAGTAGGCGAACAGTCTCAATGTTTATAGTCTATTTTTAATATGTTTTAACCAACATTTATGTGTTTCTACTTTTTAAGTATTATGGGTGGGGTTAATAAGTTCTCATTCACTAATCTTTGTTTTGTTGGCATTACAAAACATAAAATCTACGAAATTTTTTTATGTTACCATTTACAAAGAGTTATTTATGATATAAATACGAGATGTAATTTTTCAAAAAACAAACTTCCCCTTTTCTTGAATTCTTGATAAGAAATTTCATAGTGATGAACCCATTCAGTGGAATTGCATCTCATCGCAAACTACTCTAAAAACGGATAACCTTTTAGTGAAAGATTAAAATTTTTGACAATTTCATACATTTTTATTTCTCTCATGCTAATCGAAGAGAGACTAAAATACATATAACTTGCCAGATCTGATTTTTCTGTATAAGTAGGAAGAGATATGCTAATTACCGTGTTTGGAAGGATTGTTGACAAGGTCATAGAGTGGATTGTAGATATTAAAAATTGCAATCTTGAGGCCAGACAGCTGCCTTTGAAGTCCATTAGCAGCAGAATTGAGCCTCCTGTTGAAATTCTGAGCATCACTGTTGATTCTGGTCACACAGCTGTTGCTTCCATAACCAAACAGAGTTATTGTAGCCGGCAGGCACCCAAGTGGTGGAAGGGATGTTACCCCAATTCTTCTAGCTCCCAGTCCATGGAGGTTCTATCACACACAAAGAATCATATTTACATACCAACACTCACTACAAAAAGCACAATGATCACAGATAATTTAGGA
>JAVDBV010005006.1:0-10701 GCA_032619315.1 Piper longum | reverse complement strand
GAGGCTGGAGCAGTGGCCGCTCAAGCTGTTGCCGAGGCAGAAGCTGCCGTGTTAGAAGCACAAGAAGCTGCCAGAGAGGCTGAAGTAGCTGAGGCTGATGCTGAGGCAGCAAAAGCATTTGCTGAGGCTGCATCGATAACACTTTGGAGCAGGACAAGGAAGCTGGAGTACGTTTTTTTTTTTATAACTTCAAATCAAATAAACTGAACTATTAAGTTGCTAAATGAGACGGAGCGTGATTCTCTTCTTATTCTAATGCATAGATTTGTTTTTCTTAGTAAGCGGTTTCTTTCTATTTTTTTACATCTGTTGCTATAATTTGTGTTTGTTACTATATGCAGATGGTTTCAGATTAAATACAGGTGGATTCCCGGATCTTCATACCACAAGCTTAACTTTGTATAGGCTGTACAGACATTTCAAGAAAGCTGTAAGCGACCATCCGAATATTCATTTTAGAGAAACTGTGTGGAAATTTGTATTAGCTTACACTGCATTCTTCTATCTCATGTCACAAGTTTTGCCAAATACAAATCGTGCTGGTGGTAATTCTTTGGATGCACAAATTTTTGCCAAAGCAAGATAGAGCTGCTTAAGTTACATGGGTAGATGCCGTGGCTCTTACATTTTATGTTTTATGTTGTTGGATGGGAAGGTTTCACAAAATAATTCGTCATCTCGGACAGCTCGCCAAACCATTTCTTCTGAACAGAGTTAGAGAAGAGTTCACGAAAGACGTGACATACATGCTTGGCAAAAGATGAAGTTTATGTAGACCGAGGCTGGCCGTGCGTATGAAACATGAGGGTCATATATACCCAAGTATATTATGATAACGTCATGAATGGAAGAGAAAAAAATGAGTTATCAGAATATATGAGAGTATACTAATTTATTTTTTTTATATATAGTGGATCGCTGAATTAGTTTTAAGCTGTTTACAATGTTAGGGGAGGCGTTATTTATTAATTTTGGGTGGGTTATTAGGTTTAGAACATGTTATTCCAGTTAGAATTCGATTATTTTATTTTATAATTTTTTACTGTATTTTTTTAATATTTTTGGGATATGTTTGGTAATATTGACTCGAGTCGAGAATTGGTCAAATTTTTATTACAAAAGTACTCCCATACCTAAACCCATTTCTTTTCCCACCCCCTCTGTTTTGTCGTGCTACCCCATCGCCGGTGACCTCGCAACCCGCGGACAACCAGTGATGCCACCAACTAGTGTTGATGTTGCCTCACTAATCTCATAATTTGGTGTCATCTCATACATAATAGAGGAGCCCCTCTTCGAACCCACTGTTGGTGACGCCACAGCCCAGGCCGCACCTCCCTGACGGACAATTGTTACCGCTGAAAAAGACGTATGTCGCTGACGAGGTAGAATAGGAGCGGGCATAATTGGAGTAGCAACGACGGCACATGGAGGGGGAAGGAGTGGTCTTGGCCGACGTTGCGCTCCCGATCCATTTGTCTGGTACGTCTTAAACAGTGTAGTTGATGAAGTGGGTGTTTATGAGCTAGCCCATGCATGGCATATATGAAAATGTGGAGCGACCTTCAGAATTTTAATTAGTGTTGGAATATTTTCAGTAAAACTATTCCACTTATCCATTGTTAATATTATCAAGTGTAGGTGCATGTAATATCTGACACGTACGTTAAGCAAGCACCTCATATATTTTAATTAGTCGTGCTTATATAGAAGGATAAACAGTCACTCAAGTAGAAAAAAGAAAATGAGATCAGTGGTACTGTAATCATATATATATATTAAATCCAGGCCAGATCATTACTACAAAATTTATTCTAATTTTATGTCGTCATCACCATCAGATATATAGTTTATATATTATAATTTAAATATATTAATTAGTGATATAATTAAGGATAACTATAAGGTGATTATGCCTATAACTTCTTGACAAGAGAAGTTAAATACCGTATTTTTTCTTAAGGGTCCTTGATGTAGGCATTTTTTATGTCTTTTTCTGTCATCACCTTAAAAATGCAACACATTAAAAGATTGCAAAATACCAATCAAAAAAATCTGTCATGACAGAAAGTATAATTTATTTATTGTAAATATATTTATATTTTATTTACATTTGGTATTATAGTATACATTGGTGGAAATTTTCTTCTGTAAAAATTTTTCACGTAAAATTTATTTTTCCATTTAATATCATTATCGTAATGATTTTGTGATGAAAATTTATCATTTTTAAATTAGTGTGATGACTATATTAATAATTGCCTACATGAACAAACCCAAGGAAGAAGACACTTCAGTTTTTGGCAAATAATTCAAATAAAGAGTTGCATGTTACATTAATGTCAAATAAGGGGTGAAATACTTTTAAATCCTAATAAAAGGTCATATTGTTGAAAAGTTTTAAATAGAGGGTTGAATAAATTTTAATAATTTAAAATAATGACCACAAATGGGCTAGATTGTTTAGTTAGTGTGGGCTTTATTCTTATCTCGTGGGTCTAGAGATATGTAGTGACCACTTATTAAGGCCCAATTTTAAGTTATATTTTGAAACCCATGTTCTAGCTTAATTAATGGGTAATTGTGGGTAATTTTTTTGTGACCGATTTAATAAATAAATAAACAGTCCAACAAATTGACTATAATGGAAAGTTCAACAATTATTTATATGTCTGTCCATATACATTATGCTTTGTCTATAAACAATCTCATCAATTTTTATGGATAATACATACTCTGGTCATATAAGTGCCTATACATTCACTTAATTATGCTTGGAAAATAAAGTTAGCATATCCATAAATTGTTTAGGGTTGTTCAAGTAATGTCCAAGTTATCCATATGATGCCCAAGGACTGTCTGAAATTAATTATGAGATGTTCATTTATTATTGTGCATGTGATTGAGTGTTCATGTATAAATTTTGGGTTATTTGTATCTTTATATATATCATGCATATGCACGTGAAATATTTAACATTACATAATAGTTTAAATATATTGTGTTGATGTTAAGTGATCAGTATATTTTAAATTAATTGAAGAGTAGTCACAACATCTTTAATTCTGATAAAATATACATAAAGTGAAATATAAATCACGTATGGATTTTAATACATCAAATTCTAATTAAACATTGTGATTATAATAGCTTTATCCCACATGGAAGTTATTATGATTATTTTGTTTAATTAGGGTGAAACAGAAAATATTTATGTTTCTTAATTAGCGTACATGCATTGAGTGATATTTAATATTTTTCAAGTTTTATCGTTGAAATAGTACATGAATCTATTTTATGTTAAATCCTTTGCCCATAGGTAGATTTAAATAACATATGATGTATGACATATTGATTCATTTTAGTATGTTTGTATAGGAAGCATACAACTATATTGATGGTATATATTGTGCCTCAATATTTATGATAGTAAGCATAATTATATATTTCTTGTACTTGTTTCATCTTTGATAATGGTTTATAATAAATCTGAGGTTCCCTATTCAAGTAGTGATTATAATTATAAGAATTGGAGGGAGAAAGTCATTCTCCACTTGTGGTACGCTCTTTGTAAGGATGAGCCTCTAATTCCCATTTAATCTAACACTCAAAGCGAAGATTTACTGTAAGAACATTGCGAGCGATCAAATCCTTTGAGCTTGATGTTCATTAAGTATTGTATTATAACTATTATTAATGAGTCAATTCTTAAATATAAGTCTGTCAAGGATTATATAAAGGCAATTGATCAAGAGTTTAAGACTTCAAAAAATCATTGGTTAGTGCCTTGATGACAAAATTATCATCAATGAAGCTCATTAGCATTCATGGGGTGTGTAAGTACATTATGAAAATGAGAGACATTGCTTCTCAGCTTAAGTTTCTGGAGATTGAAATTTCTTAGTCTTTTTTGGTGCATTTCATCCTTAATTCCTTTCCTTCTCGTCCTTTCGAAGTAACTTATAACACATACAAGGAAAAAAAGTCAATAAATAAATTTCGAACCATGTGTGTTCAAGATGAAGGGATATTGATTCATGATGGATGAAAGTGTACATATGGTGACTCATGAAAAAAATAAGAAAGAAAGTTGGGCGTATAAAAAGAAAGGCAAAAGACCTATCTATTTTAATAATAAGAGGGAATCAAACTGTTTCTTCTTTAAAAAGAAAGGATATATATAAAGAAAGATTGTCCTAAACACAAGGTATTACTTGAGAAAAAAGGTAATCTCATCTCATTTATTTATTATGAATCTAATATGGTTGATGTTTCTCATAACACTTAGTTGACTGATTCTGGTTTAACAATCCATGTTTCAAATATCATGCAGGGTTTCTTAAACCGAAGAAAATCGATGAAAACAAGGCATGTGGCAACCAGATGATTTCACATGTAGAAGCTATTGAGATATGTTTACTTGTTTTAAATTCTTGTTTTGTACTTAATCTAGAAAAAACCTTTTACATTCTTAACTTTTCCATAAACTTAATTTTTATTTCAAGACTTGTACCTTTGGGTTTTTTATTTAACTTTTCTCAAAATACTTTTAGTATGTTGCATAACTTTGTTGTTGTGGAAATAGTTTTATGAATTAAGGTTTACTTCAAATTCACCTACAAGATGATATCCCTTATAACCTAGTGGTTATACATGGTACTGTTGGTATAAAACGTTGTGTTATGAATAAAAAATCCTTCATATTGTGGCACAGAAGATTAAGACATATTTCAATCGAAAGAATCAAAAGACTTGTAAATAATGAAGTTCTTAAAACTTTTGATTTTACAAATTTTGATACTTGTGTATATTGCATTAAGGAAAAATAGATCAATATGTCTAGGAAGGTTGCTAGGAGGAGTAGTGAGATATTATAAATTATACATACAAATATATGTTGTCCTCATATGGATTTATATGGTAAAAAATACTTCAACTCGTTTATTGATGACTATTCATGATACATATCTCTCTCTACATACTTGATAATAAGTAAGAAATATTTGATGTTTTTAAAAATTTTAAAGTGGAAGTAGAGAAACAATGTGTAAGTAAATTAAAATCATGAGATCTGATCGAGTTAGAGAATTTTATGGTAGGTATACTAAAGGTGGACAAGTACCTGGTTCATTTGTAAAATTTCTTCAAGAGCATGGCATTATTGTACAATATACTATATCTAGCTCATTAGATCTAAATGGTGTACCAAAATGAAGAAATAGAACTCTGTTAGACATGGTGAGTAGTATGCTTAGCAACTCTGCATATATATTAAATCGGACTCCTACTAAAACTGTTTGCAAAATACCATTTGACTTATTAAAAGGTTGGAAACCGAGTTTAAAACATATGTGCGTTTGGGGTTGTCACGTTGAAGTTAGGGTTTATAACCCTCAACGGAGGAAGTTGGACTGAATGACTATTAATGGGTATTTTATTGATTATGCCAAAAAGTCTAAAGGTTATAGGTTTTATTGTCCATCGAAGTTACTAGATTTGTGAAATTAAGAAATACAAAATTTTATGAGAATGATGTATTTAGTGAGAATGATCAACATCGAAACTTAGTTTGTTATGATTATCATAAGGAAAGTACTCCTATATTAGAAAATAGACTACTTATTCTTAGTGACATATATCTAAATTAGGTTAATATTGAATAAGTAGCTAATGAACAGTTACATCAGGCTGCAATAGCTAATGAAGTTCATGAGCAACTAGTAGGTCAACCACTTTCATAAGAGATCGTTGATGGATCATTAAGGAGATCAAATAGAGTAAGAAAATCAGTAATATCTAGTGATATTGTTGTTTACTTACAAGAAACTAATTATAATATTAGAATAGAAAATGACTCATATATTTTCACAAGCGATGGATAGTAATAATTTAAAATTATGACACAAAGTCATGAAAGATGAGATGAATTTTATGGTTGCAAACCAAGTTTGGGATCTTGTCAAATTGGCTAATGGGGCGAAAGCTATTGGTTATAAATGAGTCTTTAAAATAAAAAAAGATTCATTAGACAACATTGAATGATACAAGGTAAAACTCATGGCTAAATGATTTCCACAAAAGAAAGGAATTGGTTATTGAGAGATTTTTTCTCTCGTTTTAAAGAAAGACTTGTTCTTTATCATTATGACATTAGTAGTGTATTTTAATTTTAAATTATATCAGAAGGATGTGAAATCAGCTAACCTCAATGGCGATTTAGAGGAATAGGTTTATATGAAATAACTTGAGGAGTTTTCTTCAATTGATGGTGAGCATCTTGGTCGTAAGCTTAATAAATAGATATATGGATTCAAATAGGCCTCTCGTCAGTGGTATCTTAAATTCCATAATGTAATCTCTTCATTTGATTTTGTTGATAATATTAAGGATTAATTTATATACCACAAAGTTAGTGAGAGTAAGATTATTTTTTCTTTTTTTATATGTTGATGATATATTACTTACAACTAATGATATGAGAGTTACATGAAGTAAAAAAATTTGTCTCTAAACATTTTGATAAGAAAGATATGAGTGAAGTTTCTTATGTCATTGGCATTAAGATTCATAGAGATAGATTTAAAGGTGTCTTGAGTTTATCTTAGAAGGCCTGTATTAGTAAGGTTCTCGAGTGATTTTAAATGAGTAATTATATATCTTCACTAGCTCTCATAGTAAAAAGAGAGAATTTTAATTTATATCAATGTCCAAAGAATGATCTTGAGATATAATAAATGAAAAACATTCTATATGTTTCAGTTATTGAAACCTTATTCATGCACAAGTATGTACAAGACTAGACATTGAATTGGCTATTGAAATGTTAGGAAGGTGTCAAAGTAATCCTAGTATTGAATATTGGAGAGTTGTAAAGAAAGTTATGAGGTATATTCAAGGAACTAAAGATTATATACTTACATATAAGAGATCTTCTAATTTGGAGGTCATTAGATACTCAGATTCAGATTACATTGGTTGCATTGATTCTCATAAATCCACATCTGAATACATTTTCATGTTTGATGATGTAGTTGTATCATGGAGAAGTGTAAAACAGACTTTAGTTGCCACTTCTACTATGGAAGTCAAATTCGTTGTGTGTTTTGAAGCTACATCATAGGTTATTTGGTTGAAGGGTTTCATGTATGGGCTTTGAGTTGTTGAGTCTATCCCAAGGTTATTAAAGATGTATTGTGATAATTCAGCTATTGTGTTCTTCACTAAAAATTATAAAAGTGGAAGTCAAAGGAAACATATCGATATTAAGTATTTAGCAATTAGAAAACACATTAAAGAAAATAAAATGTTCATCGACTACATTAACACTTAATTGATGATTGTCAATCCTTTGATAAAAGGCATGCTACCAAAGATGTTCAAGAATCATGTAGCCCATATGAGACTTGTTGAATTTCAAACTTGTTATCTGATGTTAAGTATATAATATGTTATTTATTTGTCTTTTCTTTATGAGTGCACACGTTATATTGGAGAACGAAAAAATTATTGTACGTATATAATATATATGTGTTTGGACCCGAATAAGCATTATAAGCTTATTCATAAAGTTTAAGCCACATCGTGACTTTTTAAGAGTATTTTACGTTATGATACATGGAAGGTAATACTTGACTAAAGAGGATATACCTCTATGATTCATATATAATATTCTTCTTTTGAAGTATTAATTTTTTAGATAATATTATATATGGTGATATATATTTGGACCAAATGGAAGAATGTTGAAATTTTATTCTAACTTTTTGTAGTCCTCATTATATATATAGTTTATATATTATAATCAAAATATATTAATTAGTGACATAATTAAGGACAACTATAAGGTAGTTATTCTTATAACTTCTTGATGGGAGAAGTTAAATATGATATTTTTTCTTTGGGATCTCTCGTCTAGGCTCTTTTTCTATTTTTGTCCGCCGTCACTTTAGAAGTGTAACAGATAAGAAGATCTCGAAAGACTAATTGAGAAAATATGTTACGAGAGAATGTATAATTTATTTATTATAAATATATTTATGTTTGATTTACATCACAACCTTTTTCCTGGGTAATTAAACTTGTTTTCTGCTATGACAATCTAGTCTTCAATGAGAAGCTGAGAGTGGATTTTATGTTCATGTCACATTGGCTACAGTAGTATTTCTGGAAGTGAGTTAATTCGCGATGAGTGAAGAAAGCTTGTGTATAATAAAACTCAAATAAATATCTACTTGCAGACTGCAGTCGTTCACATGTTGCATGTATATAATGAGTATATGATCAGTTTTCATTCGACGAGTAAACTAGCTAACAACATATAGTACTATATGTCACTCTCCTTTACACGCGTGAATTATTCTACCTATAATATACGTATTTGAAGGGCTTATAGAAAACATTAAGGATATATGTAAATGCATCGCTTTAACATGATTCCATGAGCATATATTGTGGAACCCTATAATATAATGTTGAAAAACCATACAAATAACTCAACATCCATGGTTTACCCAATTGGCCTTATTGACAACAATATCGCTTAAACATAATATAACCCTATACTATAAATCCCTAACTAATGGCCAAATGCATGCTAGACGTTAAGCCAATTCTAAGCCACGATATTGATCAGTCGTCGTCTCAGGCATGGCTGTCCTCCCCGGCGAAGCTTCCTCGGTCTAAAGGAATTGGCGGCCGCGGAGAAGGGGCAAGTTGAGCCACCAGATCCTGCAGATGATCATCGCTCCAAAATTCGGACCAAGCCAGACACTGAAGCTTGCGGCCATCCGCTTCCCGGTAAACCCAGAGGGTGAGATCTATACCGCAAAGCAGGGCATTCAGGCTTCTCAACTGACACAAAGTTTCGCGAGCGAACCACAATCCCCACTCTCCGTTCTCACCAGCGTTGTTTATCCAAAGAGGGTGTTTGGCAGTAGAAGGGAAGAATTGGCAATCAACGAACCAGTTCTGCATCCCATCGCCTTCAAAGTCAAGTGCCTCGGCCCGGATCTCTTCGAGAAGAGATTTCTTGGTGTCGCCGGTCAAGGGCACTCGTTGGTTGCGCATCGTCCTCTCCCACAGCTCAAGGGTGATCTTTATTGTGCCGACGTATGCGGGTAGCTTCTCCCCTAGCAGCGCCAGTAGGATCTCGTGGTCAGGTTGCACTGTCCTTCCACTCCCTATCTGCGTACTCTTGCGTCCCTCTTCCATGTTGAAGCAGCTCCAACTTATAACCTGGCTTAGCTTATATAATATCAAAGTCTGTACCCAGGTGGTACGTTTAAAAGAACTAGATGTTGAACAAATATTGGCGAGCAGCATGTATGGAAGTGGAAGACATTTGTTTATGGATGGACAGGATCAACAGAAGGCCGGCATTCATGCACGTATATGCTATATGTAAGTGTTGTTAATTTGCATGTAGAGTTACTACTACGACTAATATTTACGTGGCATATGATCTAGTACTGGTCAGAGACGGTTAGGGTGAGAATTCATACAGCTAATTTAGCACTGTCCTTGCACGAAAATGGTGATTTGTTCTGCACCAGTGCGTCGTTAAAATTGCATGACAAAAGGGTCTTGCTGCTGGATCACACTGTTTGAACATGGCTTTTATTATTCGATTTTCATCGTTTGTGAAAGAAGTATGAATTATATCAAACTAAATTACATATGACGGGGCTCATGGTGGTTGAGGGGCGGCGGGCCGCATGGTTGTGGTGAGTCGGCGGGGAGGGGCTTGCAGCACCTGGGGGTTGTGCTGAGGGCAGGGCTGGGGTGGGGCAATTTTTTTTTTTTTAAATTGACATTTGACATCTAAAAACGGTGTCTTAAAATAGTTTTGTCACCAAATTATTTGACGGAAAATTGTGTCATATTATTAAAAATGATATCACTAAAATTTCAATGACAAGATTTTAAAAGCACCTATTTTTAACACCGACAAATGGTCTCAAATAGGTGAAAAATATTACCAGCAAAGTTTTGGTTTCTTATTGTATTAATTTGGTGATTATTCGATGATAAATATTTTTATCACCCAATAGAAAAACCCATTTTCCACATGTGAAAATATCTCATCTATCCATTATAAACATTAGCAAGTGTAGGTATATATATATATATATATATATGACTCGTTAAACATTTTTAGTGATCATATAAAAAGATTCAGCACACTTGTTCAAGTAGAAAAGAGAAGGAGATCAGTGGAGAGATTTGTGACTTGCAAGCTAATTATAAGCCTAATTCCCACCCTGATCATTAACAACAAGTTTAACGACCTCTAATTTGACGGGTAATTGTTTTTTGTCATATGATGATCTAGGTATTCAATATCGAGAAGCCGAGTGAAAATGATGCTCATGTCATATTTGATGGAATAATATTTTTTAGTTCGGACACTAGTAATAGGTGCAGGGGCATGCGTATTTTCATCAGATAAGAATTAGTTAATTAAAATGATTGATTATGACTGCAGTGTGAATTGTTGATCGAGCTTAACGCACTCCCTAATATTTTATCAGGATTTATTTGACGAGTAAAATTATTAATGGAACATTAGTCATTACTTGTATTAACATGAATTCTACGAATTAAAGCATACATGTGAGGGCTTGGCCACGCCGGGCCAAATATATATATATATATATATATATATATATATATATATATATATATATATATATATATATATAT
>JAVDBV010005005.1:0-12317 GCA_032619315.1 Piper longum | reverse complement strand
CCCCCCCCCCCCCCCCCCCCCCCCCCCCCCCCGCCTTATTCAGCAAGTGCTCATTTTTTTGCATATTTTTTAGATGTGACCTTTTGTTGCAGTTATTTCTGAACTGATACATTATACGGTAGCTGCACGGTCTGGTGGTCTTTCTTCACAAATGCCATTAGTGCAACTGCTTGTCCCTTGTATTATGGATCTTAAAGTGCAACTCCATGATTCTGCGAAGGTGCGAAAATTTCTTTTCTATGCATCGGATGCAGAGCATCTATTGTATTTTTTTTTCTAGTTAATTTTGTTTTAGGAACTTTAATGTAATTTTACAAATTTAGGGAATTATTGAGTTATTTTTGGATTTTATTCTTATAAGGAATTCAAGTTTTGTTGGACAATTAGACTTAGGATATATCATGTATAGTTTATAAATATGAGACTCACATCAATAATAATCAGTTTTGGTTATTTTTTGCTTAAGAATACAAGGTATCATTCTTGTTCTTCATTGTTCTTGAGACTTTGTCTATTAATTCTCCTGTTTCGTCTATTGTTTGTCCCTTTTGTCTATTTCTCCCTAGTTATCTTACATCGTCATCTTTTTTTGGTTCTTTTATAGCATGGCATATGGGAGGTTGAAATTAAATATCTATTTATTCATTTGAAACTTATTTTGTTTATATTGGTGATGTACAAGTCTTATAACAGGATAGCTTAACAAATAATTAAATTTTCTGGTTCTTGTTATGTTTTCTCTTAAAGGAGGAGGAAGACATCAAAGCTGTGGCACGGCTATTTGCTGATATGGGTGATGCGTATGTGGATTTAATTGCAACTGGTACTTCACTGTTTGATGATAATCAACTAACATAATCAACACCATTATCTACTTTATCCACAATTATTGGGTGTTAGCTGATAAGACGAAGAGAAGCAATAACAAAATATTTTGCTTCTGTATGTGTTCCCTAATCCTAACTCTCTTCTTTAGTGACGTTGGATGATAGCAACACATAGTTCACTTTTGGATTAACTTATTTAACATATGAAGTGAAAATGCAAGATAACTCCCCTAATGCTTCTGCATTGTTAGTCCCAAGTCCCAAGCCAGGATAAAGGAGGAAAGTTGACGTCAGGAAGGGCATCTGGCCATCAAAACTTTGCCATTTGTAATTTCATGGATCCTAGTTTAGGGTCTATGCCCTTGACATCCTTTGGGTACCAGGTGGAAGAAGAAAAGAAGCAAGATGGGATAGAAGTGAATTTCTTATGGAGATATACCCAGGGAAAATTTACCTGCTTGAGTTCCTACTTGATCTAAACCATAAATTGGAGAGGGGACTTCTGAATTTCTTGTTTTAGATAATATGGGTTATCTTGTCATAGACACAGTATGTACTATTTTATTGTGCATGAGCTGCCAGTCCCTTGTAAGGGTTTCAAGTTTATCTTAGAAAGCGTTTTTCTGTGTTCCTTTCACGGGAATTCTTACGATGATGCAGGTTCATATGAGTCAATGATGATAGTTCAAGCTCTTCTTGAAGTTGCATCCCATTCTGAATATGACATTGCATCAATGACTTTCAACTTTTGGCACAGTCTTCAGGTTATCTTGACTGGAAGGTAAATATTTATGTGGACTCAATATTATATTTTATGTTGAACTATAGATATCATTATTGGTCGTAAATGGCAGGGAATCCAATTTTTCCTCTGGATCAGATCCATCTGTTGGAGCTGAGACGAACAAGAGGCTACAAACTTTCCGCCCTGTGTATGAGTTACTTGTATCTTTGGTAAGGTTGCATGTTTCTGACAATTATATGGTAAACTCTTAGCATTTTTTGTGCTTTTGTTTTTGTTTCACAACCAAAAGGTGTTCTGTATGTTGGAGTGAATAGCATGCTGATGTCGACCTGTGACCGTTAGCCAACGTTTTAGGAACAAAACTCCAACGACAAAGCACATTCCCTTGAAATCTCAAGCTTTGCAACAAACAAGAGATGAAGAAGGAGAAAAGTGTAGAAAGAAGAATTTTTTTTTTATTCATTCAACCAATGTCCTTCATAAACCTATATATTTTTTTACATATTTATAAAAACAAAATAAGAGTGTTACTAGTGCCCGGTCAAAATTAAACCCATCTATTGAAGGCTCAACAAAAGACTGTTTCTTAGTCTTAAGTTAAAGTCGAGTCCTCCTAACAATTTAATTAAATGACTTGAATGACAAAAATTACAGAAATATAAAATTAACTATTATACATAGAATATTATTCATCATCATTCTCCCTATTTTCCAAAGAACTCGACCTCAAGTTCAGTGTTGAAGGCGCAAGATGATAAAGTAGTAGAAGTATGAGTTTGATGATGGCACTCTTACAAGTACCTTTATCTCCACAAAAATAAGCGTCAACCCAATATAATTAGTAGTAAGCATAACCGATAAAATGACAACTTGTTGATACATATATCATCCAATCACTCCTACATTTATTAATCCAAGCCTGTAGGAGTAAATTCTGGATGAGGTGTCTTGAATGGTCAAAAACTGATGTATTAGACAAGTAAGTGTGCTCATGGAGGATAGCTAAGGAGTCATCTTCAGAATGGCACAACTTATCCTTGTGGTTCACCATACTCTCCTCACACTTGGTGGACATGTTTTAGTCAAGAGGGGCTTGTATATAATTCCTCTCCTGTAGAAGTGGTTGTTACACCTTTTTGTCACAAGGAGGAACAAGGATTGGGTAGGAGAGGAGTGTGTGTCAGGAACAATAGATGGCGACAAAGATTGCTGGTTGACTGTTGGTGGTGTCATAGTTGCCTAGGCTGGAGAAGACACCATGGTAGGCATACATGTAGGTGCGTGAATGCCCTCCAATTGAGTAGAAGCAGAAGGTTGTCCCACAAGCCACAAGGTAGATGGTCTATCTAAATGCCAGGTGATTGCTGACAGGCGAAGATCAGTGCTATTCATACGGGTTTCTAAACGCTCTTGCCGAGAAGTTAGATTCTTCAAAGTCTGCTCTTGCTGGGAAGTAAGATCCTTCAAAGTCTGCCCATGCCAAGAGGTAAAATCCTTCAAAGTCTGCAAGAGGATACCAAACTATTCTTCAGTATTTGGGGAGGGGAAGAAGGCTTGCGAATTTGTTGTTTTGCAGCCATGAAATAATCCCAACAAGGACAAATCAGACGGCAACAAGATGACTTAAGTAATTACGCTGGACAACAACATCAAAGAGAAATTGCAGCACCAGTAGACGTTGCTGCACAACTTGTCAAAGTTGATGTCTCCTAGGCCAAATTTGCGATCAATGGGGGAATGAATAGAAGGAGAAACAAATAACAATGGGTGGTGATTGGGGTAGTGGAAGGTTATAACAAATCTACAACTTGTGACGCTGAAAAGCAAACAAGTTGTAATGGTGATGGGGCAATGACAGGAGGAAAAACGTGGCTCTGATCCACTTGATGTTGACCTTGATTGTCAGTCAATGTTTTAGGAACAAAACACCAATGACGAAGCACGCTCTCTTGAAATCTCAAGCTTTATAACAGGCAAGAGATGGATGAGGAGAAAAGTGTAGAAAGAAGATAAAAAAATAACTTTATTCATTCAACCAATGCCCTTCATAAACCTATGTATTTTACATATTTTTAAGAACAAAATAAGTGTTACTAGTCCTGTGTCAAAATTGGTCCTTTCTATTGAAGGCTCAATAAAAGACTATTTCTTAGTCTTAAGTTAAAGGCAAGACCTCCTAACAATTTAATACAACACTTGAACGACACAAATTACAAAAATATAAAATTAACTACTATACATAGAATATTATCCGGCATCATTAAATCTCAAGCTTTACAACAAGCAGGAGATGGATAAGGAGAAAAACGTAGTAAGAAGAAGATAAAAAAGAGAACTTTATTCATTCAACCAATATTCTTCATAAACCTATATATTTTACATATTTATAAAATCAAAATAAGAGTGTTACTAGTCCTCAGTCAAAATTGAACCCTTCTATTGAAGGCTCAATAAACGACTGTTTGTTAGTCTTCAAGTTAAAGTCGAGACCTCCTAACAATTTAAGACAAGATTTGAATGACAAAATTTACAAAAATATAAAATTAACTACTAAACATAGAATATTATCTGTCATCACATGCATATTTATATACATTTTTTAACTAGCCAATGTCAAATTTTCAGGTTAGCTCCAGGGTTCAATATCCATCGAATTACAAGGATATGTCAAAAGAAGACCTTAAGGATTTTAAACAAACCCGTCATGGTAATTACTGCTTGATTTCTTCTCTTGGTTTTGTGTAACCTGTCTCAGTCTATATTGCTGTTCTCATCGTTATCTTTTGTATGGTTTGTAACCGGAATATAAGGTGGCTACCATACTTGAGTTTTGAATTAAGTAGGATCTGCAGTGATATTCTTGTTACACATCAAAAGCTGCAGGCTAATTTTATTTTTCTATTTAAACTTTTCAAATGGGTGAATGAGCTTTTTATTGTACTTGTTGGAAAATTTAATTTTGAACTCAATAGTAATAAAATCAACTTGGTCTAGTGACACTGGAAGAAAGATGCTCACTATGTAGATTATTTTACTTAGCTGAATGAGCTTTTTGTGATGCTAGAAAGAAATAGAGAAGATTGAATTTGTCTGTGTAAGAATTTGTTATAAAGTCAATGAATTTGACTGGCTTGTAGTCTTGGACTGATCCAGATTGCCTGTTTTGGTTCCCATGAGCAGACTTTCTGCTTTTTATTTTATTTCATTTTTTGCCTATGATTTCTAATTATTACATTTAATGTGAAGTTTGTTTACCAACTACTAAAATGCATTAGCTTTGTAGTTTTACCATCTTTCATAATGATTTTACCTGTGATTTAAGTACCACGTACATGAAAAGCTGATTATTGTCCATCTGATCCAGCTGTGGGAGATGCTCTATTGGATGCTGCTGCTGTTCTTGGGGGTAATTCAACACTCAAGATTCTTCATCTGAAACTTATGCAGGTTATAGTTTCGTATTTGAGACATTAATCTTGAAAGTACTGAAATCTATTTTTTTGTGGAATGGCTATCTTTGGAGAAAAAGATCCAAATTGAATAAAAAATTGATCCAAACCTGTTTAAGCACAGAATGTTATTTGCTTCCATTTCTGTAACAAGTTGTCTTGATGAGTTCTTTTACCCATGCAAATGGAATATGATAAATGCTTTTTATGAGTTAGTCGCTTAATTGTTCACTTTTACTAGTTGTGGAGAAGGTAAAACAGAATTTTATTTCTTTTGGAATAAGAGTTTGAGTGGTAAATACATAGCCTGCTTTATGTTAAATGAACTCAAGTTTCCTGTGAGGAAAAATATTATGTAGTTGTTTTGTTGCAACTTCGTTTGGAGGGATTTCTACCAATTGATAACAAAGCAAATTATGCTATGAGAAGTGTATAAGAAATGGGGGCCAAAAGATTTAAAATTTATTATACTATTGGTTTTAATTTTTGTAGCTGTTTTTGATGACTCTATCTCAATTGTATAATATATTTAAGGTTAGTTGCAAAGTAGGTCATTAACACTGATAAATCTCAATCTTTCAAACTTGTGGTTCTCTAATGAGCTAAGCTCAGTGGAACTTTGATTGCTTGAACTCAGCTTATTCTTTTTTGTCTTTACCATTCTGTGATGTCTTTAACCTTCTCTTCGATTTATGCTACTAAATTTATGTCGAGAAATTTAAATGTTCTAAGCAATAAAAAAGTAGCATGAATGCTATGCTAATTATATAGTTGTCTATTTACCACCTTTGTCGTAGGAAAGTTGTTTGCTTTTTTAGATGAAAAGGAAAGACTAATGGTTTTGTTGCTTCCTGAAAGGTTCCCTTTTTATTTTTATGAAGTTTAAATTTATTAAGAGAACCCACAAAGGGTAAGGACAAGCAGACTAAGCTTTAGGAGGCCATAATGAAAAGAAAAATATTGCATCAACAAATTTGCAAGAAATCTACAATTATCCAAAAATCTAGTTGAGGACCTTAGAGGCTAATTGAACTTAAGATATTATAGAAGAAGCTAAGAAATGCCTTGAACGATTCTCTTGTTACACTCATACCATAGAAATGCTAGAGTACTGGTTCTGAGTGTAAAAGTTAAGTAACCAATCTCCCTATTGAAAGGGAGGTTCTTATGATGAATATTGCATTTCTGGAGGATCTTATTCCACACATGCTTGTTGTGAGGTCACTTGAAGAAGAGATGGTCTTGAGTTTGATTGCGTGCATAGAGAACCCCAACTAGCATGGTGGAAACCTCTATTCTGAAGCATATCCTAAGGTTGAGACTCATTTTGACACAGCAAGCCATGTAACAAAAGCATGCATGTTTGGTCTATGCTTGAACCACACTAGAGAATGCCAAAGGACACGATCTTTCTGATTGCGTGAAAATTTTAAGCAACTTTTGAGGGAGAAGCGACTAGACAAGGTATCTGCAGAAAGAGCTCGAGATCCATTGACAATTGAATCTGGCTGGGTATCACTGATAAGACCACCAAGATTTGCGATTATTTAATTTCCTAATTTGGATAAGAGGGGAGGGTGATCAAACAAATTGTGGGTGAAACTTCCATTACCAATTTGGTAAAAACAGCCCAATAGAAATCAACTTTTAATGACAAGAATACTATTCGAAGCGTGAGAGGAAGAGTGGGGTTGAATATACGAAATTAATGGAGCAAGTTGAGTGAAGAATGCTTGCTCTATTTTTAGCATTTTTACTGATAATTAGCTTTCATTTATTCTGGCATAGACTAGAAAATTTATTTACTGTTGCATGCTGATAATTGCATATTATTTGATCATCTTATGCATTCTTGAATATAATTATTGTCATCTATGCTAGTTTTATATTTCTAAACATTACTATGAACTAGAACAGTTAACAGGTCTGAACATGAACTTTGATTACTAAATTGCAGGCTGTAGCAAGTTTTGGAAATGATGACAATTGCCAATGGCAACCTGCAGAGGCTGCTTTGTTTTGTATTCAGGCAATAGCAAGTTCTGTTTCTTTGGTTGAAGCTGAAGTTATACCCCAGGTATGAGCATAATATGTATTTGGGTGATAAAGCAAGCAATGCATGGCAGTGATTCATAGTTTCATGTTTCTAAGAGTCTTTGTTTTGTCTGCTATGAACCTGCACCAGTATTTACCACCTGGAATAATCCTCTTACTTTGTGCAACGAGGCTTTTTTTTGTCAATGTTCATATGGCTGGAAATTCTTGCAGTTCGTTTTTTGTCAATTTATTTTGCATGTGACTTTTTTATATTGTTTTCAAGCTCAGGTTATGGTTTTGCTTCCAAAACTTGCTCACCAATCACAACTGCTTCAGACAGGTGAGCTGCTGAATTTTGTTTTTTTTAAACTACTGATTATTATGTAATTGGTGTGTTTTCTCTTTAGGTTGTTTGACCATTGGAGCATATGCAAAATGGCTCAATTCTGCACCATCTGAATTAATGCCTTCAGTAATACAGACTCTTACATTAGGCATGGGAATATCCGAAGATTCTGCTGCTGCTGCCGCGTTGGCATTTAGACATGTTTGTGATGGTATGCTTTTCGCATAAAAAACTTATTACTTATTAGGGCAGAATTTATGAGAAAAATATTTTTTTTGGCTTTTGGGTAATTTACTTTTTAACACCCATCTTGTGTGAAGAAACTTATTTTAAGATGAAAATCTAAAATTTATTTACCACTTCATTAATTTTGTAGAATGTTGTGGAAAGCTTTGTAATTCATTAGATGGTCTTCTTCACATCTACAATCTGGGAGTCACAGGAGAAGGAGGCTATAAAGTCTCTGCAGATGACTCTTTGCATCTTGTTGAGGCTTTGAGGTGAAAACAGATGTCTTTCTTAAAAGAAGTACCTGATATTAATAGTATTTTGTAGATGAAAGATGTATGTTGGAAACTTTGCTAAACCTATCTCTTTCAGTATGGTTGTGGCAAAACTGAACCTGGATGATGCCAAGAAGGCGTTGGAGATATTAGCCCGTCCAGTTGTGACACCTTTACAGGTCTGAGCTTAATTTTTTGTTTTTTATATAATTTTTGAAAGTTAGGATCTCTTAGATTTATTTGTAATTGTTCCATGAGATGGTGTATGGTCATTCGTACAGGAATATGTTAATCAAGGTTCTGGGTCATTACAACAAATAGCTGCACGTCAGCTTACTATCCACATTGATCGACTTGCAAATATATTTCGGTAAATATGTTTTGCGTATATGTGGTCAACTATGTGATTGTGTGAAGAAAGGGTTTTTTTAATTAATGATTGTTACATGTTGTTTTAGGTTTGTAAATCACCCCGAAGCTGTGGCTAATGCTATTCAAACACTATGGCCAATGTTCAAATCGATATTTGATCAGTAAGTGTACTATTTCTCCCCATCCCGTTTCTGTTTCCAGCCGCAATCATTAATTTCAATTATTATCTCTTTACAGTCGTGGATGGGATATGCGTACTATGGAATCATTATGTCGTGCTTGCAAATATGCTGTGAGTGCTCTATTATGTGATGCTCTATCTGGTTTTGTAGTGCATTTTTTCAACCACTCATTAGAATGAATAAAGAATATTTGAAAATATACTGTTCATGATAACATTTGAAACCTGTCTTGACCAAAATTTGCTTTAGACGTCAACAAGAAATGATAGCTACTTTTAAAAGCTTCTCTCTAACTTTGTACTGATGATGCTATAGAATGTAGCATAAATTATAATAGTAAAGATGATGACATTGTGAATTGTAACCTGTTGACCATGCAAATTAAAATACTATAAACCACGTGGGACCATGTTTCCAAAATAACAGCCTCTTGTGCTACATTATTTTTATATCAATAATATTTTTCTTATGAAGTAAAGACTACGAAGAGGAAATGTGATTAGTCTAAATACTCAAAAAGCAAAAGGCAAAGAGTTACGAAAAGTTTCATCTAGCAGTATGAAAGGAAGTCACTAGGAATTAACATTCTTCTTGTAGTCAGATCTCTAAGAAGCTAGTGGGACCTGTGAGATTATAGATAAACGAAGAGCCTTGTATCGGGTAATGGGTTTTTGGAAGATTCTGGTTTTACACTCGTGCCAATTAGCTACAATGACCAAGTATAGAGAGGCTTTCCACGGGTACATATGTTGGTACACTGGAGGCAGCTTGTTTATTACTCAATTCTAATAGGCAGATTTCATATAGCTTATATGTTGGTTGACTCTTTCTTATTATATGTTTTACACAGAAGTTATTTATGATAGATTTTTCTGAAATGGTTTCATTATAAAAAGTTGATAGCGGAATTATGTATTTTAGGTCAGAACTTCTGGAAGCTTAATAGGAGTCACAATTGGAGCAATGCTAGAAGAGATCCAAAGCTTATATCATGTACATTTTCAACCTTGTTTCCTCTATCTTTCAAGTGAAGTTATCAAGGTAAGAAAAATATATCAATCTCACTTGAAATAAAACATCAATATTCTCTTCAGTTTTGTAATGATTGACTTGCTTGTTAGAGATTTGGCAATGACCCATCATGTGCTGCATTCCTGCAAAGATTGATAGAATCCTTATTTGGTCATACAACTCATTTGCTAAAGACTATACAGGTAAGAGTATTCATTCAGTAGTTATTGCCTCATGCTCTAGAGTGCTACAGTGGTGACGTTTCCTGGCTTGTGAAAAATAAATTGAATTGAAAATAACTTGGTTTTTGTATTTCTTTCTCACTGTTGTAGGATTTTACGGCTAGACCTGATATTGCAGACGACTGTTTTTTGCTTGCTTCAAGATGCATTCGCTACTGTCCTCAAATATTTGTTCCATCTTTGATATTTCCATCCGTGGTTGATTGTGCAATGATTGGGATCACCATACAGCACAGGTATTAGCTTTTGTTCGCATTTTTGTGCCTTGACAGTGTTAACACTTTTATCACATGAAATACTCTAGCTTTGGTGATTCAACTGCATTAGAACAAGATTGCAACTGAAATAAACCTTACTTGAACTCAAGACTGGCAAATTGTCCCTGCTTTATAGTGATACAATTTGTATTCTCTTAATCTGAATTATTTAAGATACTGTCAGCCAATCGTTGTTTTAGGCTATCTTTTTTAAAAAAAAAAAATTGTATAGGGTGGTTTCTTATATCCAAATTACAAACAATTTAAACAAGGGCCATAACTTTAATCATCATATATTGTTCTATTTTCTTCTTTTTTTTTTATTTTTACAATGGGAGTCTCTTTTGCTTAAGTTTTACTGAGTTTCCTTGTTTTTTTACAGGGAAGCCTGCAAGTCTGTATTAAATTTTTTGACTGATTCGCTGGATCTTGCAAATTCTCAATCTGGTGAATCATTTCGATCCATTATTGACAGAGTAATGCTTCCTCGAGGTGCCAACCTCACTAGAATTTTTATTGCATCATTGACTGGGGCATTGCCATCATCTCGTTTAGAAGAGGTATGATATGACCGTAATCAAACTCACATATCTTTTCCATGAGTATGCCGAATGGGCTGAAATTATAGTTTATCTTGAATGGTAATCAATGGCGAAGAAAATTATGTCTTGAAGGATGCATATTTATGCAAGCATTGCTGCTGCTGCTGCTGCTAAGAAAATGTTTTCCTTATAGGTGACTGATGCTCTTATAGCGCTCACTAGAACATATGGTGCACATGTATTGGAATGGGCCCAGGGAAGTGTATCTTTAATCCCGACTTCTGCTGTTACTGAGGTGGAACGATCTAAATTCCTCAAAGCTTTGATGGATGCTGCATCAGGTGCAAATTTTTCCACTTTTGTGGGTCCTATTGAAGAGCTATCGGATGTCTGCCGGCGCAACAGAACAGTTCAAGATATTGTACAGGGTGCTTTGAGACCACTTGACTTAAATTTTGCGATATTATCTTCCTAAAATCCAATACGCATATGGTGGTTGCTGCCCGGTTTTTTTTTCCTTGTTTGTGAGAAGATATTTGAAGTAATGGAGGAGAGGTTTTGCTGGTATATGCCGTGCTATTGTACAGTGGGAATTAAAATTTATTCAATTTTTACCTAGCGAGAAACGGGTGATTCCTCCCCCTGCATTGGGGTTTGGACAGGGGATGATTGGTGTCACTTGTGTTGGTATCTCAGGTTTTCATCTTATTGCATATATGTAATTTTTATTATTATTTTCTTCATGTAACTTTTGCAGATGCAACTATTTGTGTACAAGAATGTCACTTTCTGTATTGTTCCAACTGGGAAATATTTTTCGAGTTTTGATTTTAAGGAGTCTTGATTGTTTTTGACATGAAACTTTCATCTTACAAACACTTGACTACTGGCAGGCAATTTGCAGAGTTAGTTGCATTGTTGGTTTCGTAGAGTTATGAGTAAGTGCATCACTGCAGTGATAATTCTTACCAGATCATGAAAATTCTGAACACGAAAACTTATGTAGATTTCTGAGAAATGGAGTCTGTGCATTCAGAATTTTTAGGTGGAATAAAAACCTATTATATTCTGCTATGGCGTGTGATAGTATGGAAACTAACTCCCAAGTGATGCAGCATCCGGAACCGCCACGGAGAATTCGTGCATCGATCAAGTTCTTTTAATTTTCTAATCCAAACTCTCCTAGCCCATTATCAGAGGCACACCAATGGCAGTGATTATGAGTGTTGAAGGGAGTCCAAAACGAATATGGGTCCAAAAGGAGAGTGTATATCCTGAAGGAGGTGCTCGCCGAGCTTGCTCACAAACAATTAAATTTGCAGCAGATCCAAGCAGTGAGAGGTTCCCAGCTACAGTACTCACCCATGCCAATATAAGCCATGACTTGTTCTCATCACTTGGTGATATGGATGCTGCAGAGGCCGCCACTCGAGCTCCAAGTAAGAGAACTGCAAAACCCATCACTTTTAAACATCCATGCAATTTCATGTACAAAAAAAATGTTATTCTTGATCAATTCTGGATGACATACCGGTGGGAACATTAGAAGCAACGTTTGAGAGGAGTAGGATGACCAGAGAGAGCACGACAACCCCCTTTGCGCTATTGATTCTTGCATACTGCTCCATGGAATTCCAGAAAGCGCTCGGAATGCCGGTCCTGTTGAAGCCATCGACCGTGATGAACATCCCACAGAAGAATATCAATAGCGAGTATGAAACCTGTTCATTATTAATTAAGAACATTAACTTTTCAACATATTCGTACATATATATCTCGACGATAAAACAATGTTGGTGACTGT